>BLSH010412837.1:321968-338236 GCA_018402905.1 Glandirana rugosa | reverse complement strand
TATATATATATATATATATATATCATAATATAAACACTCCAAAGACATGCTGATAGGTAAATTGTCCCTAGTATGTATTTGTATGAATGTAAGCTTGGGACCTTAGATTGTAAGCTCCTTGAGAGCAGGGACTGATGTGAATGTACAATGTATATGTAAAGCGCTGCGTAAATTGGCAGCGCTATATAATTACCTGAAATAAATAAATAAATCCCTAAGGCCTAATTTACACTGCTGCTGGTAAACGGACGTTCAGAGGCATTTGGGCGTTTTTTCAGCTGCCCCTGAACTCTCCTCTGTTATCTTATCAGTCCATGTACACGGGGTCGTTTTTTTTTTTCCAGGTAGTTTCCAGGCAGTTGAGTTTAGAGGCTTTTTTTTGGAACGCAAAAAAATGGGTTCAGAGGCATTTGAAACGCCAAACAGCTCGCAAACGCGCCTAACCATGGTAATTCGCGTCTAGGAACGTTTTGTTTACAAGCATTTCCATTCAAAAAAAACAATTTTTTTTTTTTGAAAAACGATCCTAGACGATAACGCGGCAAAACGGCTAAATGGGGAACTAAACGCAGCATGCAAAACTGACGTCGGTTTCTAGCTGTCAAGATAAAACGTTCAGGGGAGGTTGAAGCAGCGTCCCGTGTAAATGGAGCCTCAGTGAACAACTCCAAAACAATAAATCTGGACCACACAACACTACGACTTACCAACCTATGGTAAAACGAAACTTCAGGTATATACAGCTAGAAACTCTAATGTGGTTGCTTTGAGTCCCAGATTTGCTTTTCTCACGGCATGCATATAATATATTATTCTGAAATGAATTACAAATTCTTTACTCCTCTTATGTAGCACAGCATGGCAGTGAGTGCAGAGATGTTGTCAGAACCCTCGAGCAAAGCTGCATAAAGGGTGAAATCAGGCAATTTACGTGTCAGTTTTATAAATGAGACATCCTCATCAATTTTCATTCTGAGATGTAATCTTCCACCACGCTGTCGGATGAATTTTGTTGGCAGACTGTGCTTTAGGAGTGTTGCTTCACATTCTGTTTTAGGACAGCTTACCTCATGCCGTTAAATATACTACACATTTCCACAGAGAACCAAACACTAAAATGCTTTTTAGTGTGTTTTTTTTTTTTTAATACGCACACAAAAATCTGCATTTTTACATGAAAATGCACCTCAAACCAGCAAATGGCATACAGCAGGGGTAGGCATTTTTATATTTTATATGGCATACAGCAGGGGTAGGCAACCTGGGGCCCTCCAGCTGTTGCAAAACTACAAGTCCCATCATGCCTCCTGGAGAATTTTAACTGCCATCCTTGCAAGGCCTCATGGTAAATGTAGTTCCACAACAGCTGGAGGGCTGCTGGTTGCCTACCCCTGGCATACAGCATTGGCACACGTTAACACATATTTTTTAGAGCACACAAACACAATATAATCCCAAAATAATCAAATTTTTCTGTTAAATATAAAAGAGGACACTGGGGGAGATTTACTAAAACTGGAGAGCGCAAAGTCTGGTGCAGCTCTGCATAGAAACAAATCAGCTTTAAAGCGGAGGTCCGGGCTAAAAAAAAAAATTAAAAGTCAGCAGCTACACATACAGTAGCTGCTGACTTTTAATATTAGGACACTTACCTGTCCTGGAGTCCAGCGATGTCGGCACCCGCCGCTGATCTTCGGATCGGGGGACGGGTGCAGCCGCCTCCATCGCGGGTAAGGGAACCCGGACGTGTAAGCAGTACAGCTTCACGCCGGGCACCTTACTGCGCATGCGCGAGCTCTGCCGCGCTCTGCTACTGGCCAGGCGGCCAGAAGCAGAGCGAGCAGGGAGGAGGGAGCCGGGCTGCTGACGTCAGCGGCCGCGTCCGCCAGCCAGAGCTCCCGGAAGTGTGGAAAAGGACACCTGTCTAAAGACAGGTGTCCTCTTCCCCCTCCCCCCCGAAAGGTGCCAAATGTGACACCTGAGGGGGGGAGGAATCCAACCAGCGGAAGTTCCACTTTAGGGTGGAACTCCGCTTTAAGGTTTTTTTGTGTCCAAGCTTAACTGAACAAGCTGAAGTTAGAAGCGGATTGGCTACCATGCAGTGGCGGCTATTGCTAGGAGGAGATGGACGGGAAGGCAGCGATCAGCCGCCTTACCTTAGGGGGCTGATGATGAGGTAGTGCTGGATCCAGGTTAGGGCTCCTGGAAGCTTAAAGGAGTTGTGAAGGCAGAAGGTTTTTATTTTATCTTAATGCATTCTATACATTCTGCAGTGATGTTCACGAGTGTCTTAGCTGTCCCAGACACTCCTACTGATTGGCTGAGAGACAGCAGCGGTGCCATTGGCACGGCTGTCAATCAAAATCAGTCAGCCAATCAGGGGAGAGAGGGGGCAGGGCCGGGGCTCCGTGTCTGAATGGATACACGGAGCTCTGACTTGGCTCGGGTGCCCCCATAGAAAGCTGCTGGCTGAGGGGGCACTCACCAAAGGGAGGTGTCAGGAGAGCAGAAGAGGGACCCAAGAAGAGGAGGATCCGGGCAGCTTTGTGCAAAACCAACTGCACAGAGGTGGTAAGTATAACAAGTTATTTTCTTTTAAAAAAACAAACAAAAAACAAGCCTTTACAATCACGTTAAAGAGGCTGTTGCTGCCCCTCCACCTGCTGCTCAGTCCAGCTAGCCAAGGGAAGAGCCGGGACCCTTGCTTCTCCCCTAGGCCGAACAGGCATTGCTTCTCCTCCCAGCCGGCAGGGAGTCCTGATTGGGCAGGAGGGGAAGCAGGAAGACATTAGCGAATATTCATTCGCTAATATCACACAACTGGGTGGGCTCAGGGCGCAGTGCTGTGTGCCCCGAGCCCACCCTTTTTTGAAGACAATTAAAGCCTCAGACTCTAAGTATGTGCTTCAAAAAAAAAAAAAAACCCAATTGAAATTCATGCGTCTGGCCCCCTGCATGTAGATTAGGGGCCAGGCACATAAATTAGAGTGGGGCGCCCCTGCACCCCTAATGGAGCGGCCCCTACTACTACCATGCACAACTGTACCAGATGCTGAGTGCTCCAGTTTTAGTAAATCTCCCCCACAGTGATGAGTAAATAGATACCAGCTATACCAATGTCAACTCTTAAAATTGTGTGGACCCACAAATTGATGAAAAATTTAGACACTGAAAAATTGTCCACAGGCAATGCTTCAAAAGCCTTTACAGGTCATCCCTTTTAAGGCAATTATAAATGACAGGCTTAGAATTATTTTTCACTCCAGTGTGCAAGGTGATACCCAATGGGGGGGGGATTTACTAAAACTGGAGCATGCAAAATTTGGTGCAGCTCTACATAGAAACCAATTGGCTTCCAGGTTTTACGGTTAAAGCTTAATTGAACAAGTTGAAGTTAGAAGCTGATTGGTTACCATGCACAGCTGCACCAGATTCTGAGTGCTCCAGTTTCAGTAAATCTCCCCCAATATGTGTTGTCCAATTATTATTTACATGCATGTGTCATTTTTTTTCTTTAGTTAACTTCATTGCTCTCACAAGGCGGCTGACAAGTTCCCCATGTAGGTGCAGATGACATCAGTGGTCTACTATGCCCTAATCTCTCCCCTCCGCTCTACCTAAGCAGATTGAGGGTTTGACAGCTCCTAATCTTGAAGTTCACTGAGCGTGCCTCTGGATTCACACTCTGCAGAAGAGATTTAAAAAAATGGAGGTTCTCACTATTCTAATGACACTTTTGGATTTCCCTGGCTCTTAGGAGAGAAAGGTAAGCCATGGACACAGGGAAGAGGGTCAGAGACGAGTGCATGGAGACAGGGAGAGCGGGCTATTTAATGTAAGAGAGATTAGGCAGCTTTACAGCTCCCTGAATCACCTCTAGGAGAAAGATGGCAGCTCTTGGCTACTGTTATGGCCATGAACTTATTTACATGCAGTTATTGCTTCTACCATCGTTCTCAATATTCTAATGGAGGTTCTCACTATTCTACTGGTTCAGTTTTGGGCAACAGTTCTCAAAAAGGATATCAGGGAACTGGAGAAAGTGCAGAGAAGGGCAACCAAACTAATAAGAGGCATGGAGGAGCTCAGCTATGAGGAAAGATTAGAGGAACTGAATTTATTCTCTCTTGAGAAAACGAGATTTAGAGGGATAAGATCAAAATGTACAAATACATAAGTGGTCCATATAGTGAACTTGGTGTTGAGTTATTTACTTTAAGCTCATCACAAAGGACAAGGGGGCAATCTTTACGTCTGGAGGAAAAAAGATTTCATCTCCAAATACAGAAAGGTTTCTTCACAGTTAGAGCTGTGAAAATGTGGAATAGACTCCCCCCCAGAGGTGGTTTTGGCCAGCACGGTAGATTGCTTTAAAAAAGGCCTGGATTATCTCCTTAATGTACCTAATATAACTGGGTACTAACATCTTTAGGTAAAGTTGATCCAGGGTGGATCTGATTGCCTCTCTGGGGATCAGGAAGGAATTTTTTCCCCCACTATAGCAAATTGGATCATGCTTTGCTGGGTTATTTTGCCTTCCTCTGGATCAACTGTGAGTGAAGGATTGTATATGGGATTCTATGCTTGTATATAATTTTTTCTATTTTTTTGGTTGAACTAGATGGACTTGTGTCTTTTTTCAACCTAACTATAACTATAATGAAATGTTTGGATTTCCCTGGCTCTTAGGAGAGAAAGGTAAGCCAAGGACAAAGGGAATAGGGTCAGAGATGAGTGGATGAAGACAGGGAGAGGGGGCTATTTAATGTATGAGTGATTAGGCAGCTTTACAGCCCCCTGAATCACCTCTAGAAGAAAGATGGCAGCTCTTGGCTACTGTTGTGACCATGAACTTATTTACATGCAGTTATTGCTTCTACCATCGTTATGACAGTAAAAGTAAAATGGTGGCCAGACTATGAACATTAAAATATTTACATAAGCAGTAAATGAGCTCTAAAACAAATCCTCACTAACCTCTGTTTATGTATTTCCCTTGGAGAAATGCATCCTCAAAATTCACAGCAGAAGCACTGAAGTTGTCCAAGTTATTGGTCTTAGCTCTTCGACTCACCTGCTCCCCAAATCGCAGCAGGGTCTCCAATCTAAACACAGAGCAGATAGTCCAGGAAGAGGAACAGGCTGAGCGGAGCTGCTGAAACGTTTAGCATTTGTGGGGCTCTTTTACACAGGCGGCCAGGGAGGTGTAAAAACAGGCAGTTGAACCTCCAACTGCCCACCTACCATACAGCTGGAGAAGGCTGTACACTTGCAGCAGCTGCAATGTTTTGTCACGGCTGCAGCAAATTTAATGTTGCTTGTTGAGTTGACAGGCAGCACCACCTGTGAAACTCAACCATTCAAGTCAATGAGGCCACAGCGCAAATGTCATCCAAATAAGTTGCGCAGTGTTAGTTCTATCAGAAATTGCCAGAGTGACCGAGGTGAGCTCTTCAGTTAGCTGCTTTTCCTTTCACCTCCCAGTCACATGATAGCGGGACGCCCAGGGTGATCTGGGCTCAGACAATAAGGCTTAAATGATGCTTGCCATCAGACTGAGGATATCTAGTGGCAGGAGAAAGTACTGTGGGGAAACTGGACTGGCGGTAAAAGCTTGTTTTGTTTTTTATTTATCCTTTATTGGGCTATTGACTGCCATCTTGTTATTTTTGGTTGAAGTTTAACAAGTGGAGGTTGGTATTTATATATACTAAGCACCCTGCCCTGTGTGAAGATAACTAAAGATAGGTGGAAGGACTCAGGAGCTCTTGGAACTACCACTGGAGGTACTATTATCCCAGCCAGATATTACTAAAGTAGTTACGACTATCTACTCCCACTTTCAAACTGCTGGGTGTAGCCCCTTTCAAAAAGCTCAGAAGAAGTGGGAGGTATTGATCCTGGGGTTGTGCGAGGAGGTCTGGGAAGAGGCCTCAGAGGTATGCTTTCAGGATCTCATTGGTATGAATGATCTATATACCCAATTCAAGTTTATACACCAATTACACTGCACTCCTGCTAAACTAGCACATATGGGATTTGCCACCGCTGCCTCCTGTCCCAGATGTGGTACAATGTATGCTGACTGTCTACACATGTTTTGGTCCTGCCCTGTTTTATCTTTATACTGGACTGCTATTTTTTCTTCTTTTGAAAATACCTTAGGTATACCTATTCCACAAACGCCGGAAGTTGGATTACGAGGGGTTTTGAATGAACTTGTACACCGGACTCGTGCCCTGAATTTTAGTGCCCAGGAAACTGGTATTACTGCGATGGAAACATGCCTCGGCTCCAGATGTGCAACTGTTTTACCGAATAGTAAATAAAACCCTACCCATTTATAAACGCATTTACATGGGCAGAGCTTGCCCCAAAAAGTTTTATAAAGGCTTGGCAGACCTGGCTTGACATTACGGACTCCTTTTGGAAGGACACTCCGCTGTCCCAGCAGTAGTCAACTGCAAACCGGAAGGGAATATTTATGTACCTGTGCATTGAGTTTTTGGGCTTCTGCTTGCCCTCTTGGGGACTCCTCTGTATAATTAGACAGTGTAATTAGTGGGAGGATGGTGAGGTTTTGAAGGATGAATGGTGAGTATAAGTGTGTGTCTGAGTTGATTGGTAGTTGGT
Organism: Glandirana rugosa; assembly: GCA_018402905.1. Taxonomy (NCBI): domain Eukaryota; kingdom Metazoa; phylum Chordata; class Amphibia; order Anura; family Ranidae; genus Glandirana; species Glandirana rugosa. The sequence continues at coordinate 331,603 of BLSH010412837.1, read as the reverse complement.
TGCTCCATGTTCCTGTAGGTTATCCTACTGCTTCCTGCTTTGGGTCTGGCTGGATCTGCTAGAGTGGTAACTGATAGCTACTTCTGGTTGTCCTCCCCCGTGGGGGTAAGGGAATATGTCATGGTAGCAATATATTGTTGGCCGTGCTTGGCCCTTAGTTCTATAATAACGTATTAGTGTATACTGTATCAACTATGGATATTGTCAATCCTAATTTTTCAAAATCAATAAAAATATACTTTAAAAAAAAAAAAAGGTGCAAGCACATCCAGGTGTCTACATTTGAACCAGGCAACCAGACGACTAGAGTAAATCTTTGGTTTAAGTGTTGTGTGCGAAAGTTTTACTTTCAACACTTCCAAGTCTTTCAGATGGTTCCAAGTGCCTTTTGTTGACATTGGGAAAGAAAATGACACGTCTTGGTTCCAAAACTTGATCCAATGGTCATAAATATTTATTACTATTATGTACAAGAATTAATGAATTTTCATGAAGGTTTCGAATATGTAAGTGAAAGGTTTCTTTGACATGTAGTTCAGTTTTACAAATAAATTAGGTAACTGTTCTTTCAGGACTTTTTTCACATTATTTTTGGCAGGATTTTCAAACCTGTCCTTGTTAGCCATTCCACTTTTTAATTTGTCATATGTGGTATAGAACTATAGATCTGCAATTGTTTGCTAAAGTGGCAAAACTGTAAAACGCATATCATGGCACACCTTCCAACGAGCGATCAGCTAGATTCCCGCTGAACTCACTTCGGCCTCAACCTGTGGAAAATGGTCACATGAAAGAAAACCACCAATTAGCTGTGACCATGGAATTCCATGTCCAGGAGCTGCATGTACTAAAGGTGTAGGAATGCCGGTGTCATCATTAACCTAATATGGCCACACAGAATTTGGACAATGTCAATGCAAAATATGGCCATACCAGGTCAACGCTGTCTCCAGCATCTCTGCATCCTTTGTCACAAGCAGCTCTAGGGTGGTGAATTTCACAGCCACAGCTCATTGGTACGGTGGGCTGCTGTCATCTGACAGCTTTCTGCGCGTTTGGGCCAAACTCAGAATCTTAGCTCATCCTTACTTCCAACATCTCCTTAGGTGGGAAAGCTCTTATTTTGGGATCCCAAGGGTTGTGAGCTTCAATGAAAATCGGCGAGGTCACAATGAAGCATGACAAATTCTAGGGTCAGATTAAGCAAACAGGAAGCAGGATATAGGGGCCGAGCAGGACAGTCAGCCATGTCAGTATGATCCAACAACCTTCCAACGCTTTATATTGGAAGATTTATCTTCATGCCCTCACAAACTGAAGAAGGTGAGCAGTCCTGGTCAAACAATAGTCTAAATAATCTGCTCCCCACACTAAGTCAGTGGAATCAGATGCCACCCATAAGGCGGACATACACCTTGTGATTTATGACCAGGTTTTTTAACTATCAAACAGGTGGAAAAAACAGATAATCAAAAATGTATCAACCCATTATCGTTTGAACATATGAACCATACAACAAACCAAGAAATATTGATCAAAATATTAAACGGTCAGGTGAAAAATAGCTTATTACTAGGTGCTGCTATTGATTGCAAGCTGTCATTCAAAATAAGAAATTAGCAAACTTTTATCCACAAAGCAATCAATAACAAATGGCAAAAATGGAATTTGCTCAAGTGCAAGCATCAGTCCCAGTGGGCCATTCTTGTCAGATTTGTCTTTGTTGATGGCTTACACAGGTCAGCCAACTAAAAACATATATATTTGGGGGGGGGGGGGGCTGAAAACTTCTCGATCCATTTCAGTTTCCAAATAATCCTATTACTGGAGTTGGAAAACGTGTTCCTTTACATTGTGAAGTGTAAATGTGCAAGATTGTAGCTCTAGATTTCTTATTTGTTTCAGATTATTTACCAAATCGCGTGAACAAAAATTGTATTTTTTTTAATGTTGAACACTGACCGTCACAAACTTTCTCCAGAAAACTAAAAGAAATCCATAAATGTACAATGCAAACATTGAGTGGCAAGTGCCCATCATGCTCAACTTGCTGTCAGCAAAGTGGGTGCCAAAGTGATCGAAACTAAATTGAGTGGCCACCTCCAAATGGAGTTTCAAGCATTTTGAAAAAAATAGTAATTTCTTGGAATCCCCATTGGTGGATCACCATTGATGAAACATGGTTATACCACTATGATTCAGAGCCTATGGAGAAACATGGTCACCATGATCCAGAGACTATGGAGAATCATGGTCCAGAGACCATGGAGAAACATGGTTATACCACTATGATTCAGAAACCATGGAGGCCATGGTGACTATGATCCAGAAGACTTGGAGAAACTTACTTGCACCACTATGATCCAGAGACCATGGTCGGTATAATCCAGAGATCATGGAGAAACATGGTTACACCACTATGATCCAGAGACCACGGATATCATGGTCACTATGATCCAGAGATCATGGAGAAACATAGTTACACCACTATAATCCGGAGACCATGGAGACCAAGATCGGTATGATCTAGAGAACTTGGAAAAACATAGTTAAGTCGCTGTGATCCAGAGACCATGGTCGCTACGGTCCATAGACCATGGTCGCTACGGTCCACAGACCATGGTCGCTACGGTCCATAGACCATGGTCGCTACGGTCCATAGACCATGGTCGCTATGATCCATAGACCATGGAGAAACATGGTTATACCAATATCATCTAGAGACTATGATCCAAGATCATAAACTGGTCTTTGGAGAAATCCAAGACCCAAAAGTCAGCATGAACGGTCACGGTCACACTTTTTTAGAATAAGAAAGTTTGGAAGCTTGTTTGCTTATAAACGATAGTGTAGTGCAATTAGATGCAGAATCCCACAGCATCCAATTAGCTTTTAATAGTCATTATACATAAATTACGTACTATTGCATAAACCGTAAAACATTCCCACTGTCAAGTTGCTGTTTCTTTTCACCCAGCATGACAGCTAACAAAGAAAAATAGGCAGCCCAGTCATGTTGCTTAATCAGCAAATATTTCATAACAATTTAGGATGGCTTCTGATTGGTGGCTGTGAAGAATGGCACTTTGCTGAATAAAGGCAACATTCTGAAACCGTCTGTATAAATGATCTTTTATTTAATCAGAGCCAGCCAGACAGGCTGAGGTAATGTAACATATTGTTTTTACCATTCAACCATCAGAAGCGCAGGAGTTAACTGGATGTGTTCCTTGCAGCAGCCCCACCACAGCCAGACTGGGTACCCTGTCTTTCCACTGGACGGCTATGAGGTAATGCAAGGTATATGGAAAAGACATTCTGTTTTATGCACAGCACTTAGCTGCTAAAGCTCTAGAAATGCACCTCACAGCAACCGGACTCAGAATTCTGATTCCTGAACCCCCTGATCCTTCCTGCCAGATCCATGAACATGACATCCAAGCAGACACTTTAATCCCAGATCTATGCAATCAGCGGTGCTAATGGAAGTTTATGCCATGCATGTATGTTCTCATATAGATGTTTTTCCATCAGATAGTTCAGTGGCAGAGACATCAACATGGAACAAAATACGCCAAGTAGGATTACGTCTTCCAATGAAGACATTGGTTTAGCTTTGGGTCATAAATTAGTATGACACAGGTATTTCTTAAAAACGTAATTAGGAACCCTTCCAAGCTCTACATATATGTGCCCAGCAGAATGCATTCAAAGGCCAGTTGATGCTAAAATGTTATTTTTCACACCCTCATCCCAACCAACAAAATGGTGACCGAGTCTTGATTTGTCCCCAGTTGGTCTCATTGATTTACAAATGGGCTTTTCAAATATTGTGGCAAGTAGAAAAACCGAATGCGATGAAAAACATGTAGCCAAACCAATCTAAGTGCAGCAGTATAAAAACATCTTTATTAAAAAGACAAATGGCAACTCACAATATAAAAGCATTGTCAGAGCATGTGTGGCAATGGGCCTTATGTAGAGGTTCATCCACTCCTTCTGGACGACTGGCTGCAGGTAGGGAACACTGGTGGCCGCTGGTGTCTATTGCCTGATGAAGGAGCATGAATGCTCTGAACGCAAGCACTTCCCACTCCACCCTGCGCCCGGTAGTGACGTCAGCGGCGGTTCCTGAGCCCCATCTCAGTCTCTTAAAGTGTTGAAAGCCACCAGCTCAGCCAGTACCAGCGGCCACCAATGTTCCCCGCCATCCACTCCTGAAGGAGTGGATGAACCTCTACATAAGGCCTATTGCCACACATGCGCTGACAACGCTTTTATCTTTTGAGTTGCCATTTGTCTTTTTAAGATGTTTTTATACTGCTGCACTTAGATTGGCTTGCAACCGTCTAAAGCCAGCATTTTATCTTCTGAGACCTCAAACAGAGCCCTTGGACTTTCCACCCATGGTCCCCGGATGACAGACTGATCCAGTGCCCCTACATTCTCTCCATCCAGTTCCCAGGGCTCACAAGAGGTTACATGTTTGAAACCTCACCAAGGTGATGCATGCAAAGTTCCAGGGTATTTGGCATGCAGCTACTCCTAAGGCACGTGGATGAGGAAACGCGTAGGGCGAGGCTTCCAGTGAGGTCACTTCCACTTCTGCTACACACCAATGGAAAGGCGTAATTTGACTTCTTTTACTTCAGCAGTCAACATCTGGTGGGTGCGGTGTCTGTTTTCTTAAAGGCACAGAGGGAAGAATGGGAAAAGGGTGTAATACCACGCTAATGTGAAAAACACCTAAAAAGCAGCAGCCTATAAATATGCAATACACATATCCAAACTAGAAAAAAAACAAAAAGGGGCCGCACTAGACAATAGTGATAACAAAAATTAAAATGTCAAATCAGTAAGGACCCTAGAAATTGGGTCCACACAATTGAAAAAAATACCACTTGTGAGATAATAAATAAGAGTGAACAAATGGGCGAAAGTCCATAGGTATAAAATGCTCAGGTATAAACGTCTGAAAAAAGGTAGCAGTGACGGTTTCAAATCATCACCCAGTGCTTCACACAAATCACGTCTATGTGCCTCCACCGTATGAAATAGCTGCTTACCAGAGGCAAGCTGGATTAGAGCTTGCGACTTAACCCCGTCAGGGTCCCACTAGGGGAAAAGCTTGCATGTAAAGGATGGTCACTAATGTCCTCCAGCCATCGATGGGTGACCATCCTGGGGACTCAAACGTTCTCTCCAGGGGCGTAACGATAGGGGTTGCGATTGCAACCGGGCCCCGTGCTCCAGGGGGCCCATGTGCTTCCCTTGTACACCTGGATAGGAGTGATGGCGAGGGTAACATTTAGAAGTTTTATTTATTCCATTTTCCTCCTAATGCAGGAGATTGGTTCCTCTATATGCTGCCCCTGCCGCCCCTCCTATCCAGTTTACTTGTCTTCTGCTGTTCCCAGGGTCCAGCTGCGGGACCGTAATAAAGGGACCCGTGATAGGAGTAAAGGGCCCCAGGATCAGCAAGAAGAGGGAAGGGCCCTGGCCAGAGGTCAGGGGGGGCCCTTCCTAATTTCTTGCACCCGGGCCCTGAAGGTTCTAGTTACGCCTCTGGTTCTCTCCCGTAGTATGCATAAAAAAGGGAAGCTCACAATAGCAGAATACGGTTTGGCTAATTTATTAAGTAAAACGTGTTGCACTTACATATTCAAATGGTATAACAAGCATGGATAGCTGGCCAGCTAAAATCAGAACACAAATCAAAAACAGCGGTGATGTCAGCACGCCTTTCACCCGACGCGGCGTTTCGTCGTAGTATACTTCGTCACGCGGTAAAAGGGGACTGTGTGGTTGGGGGGGCGGCTCTGTGACTGAGGTGAATCTGATGTGATGGGGGAACTCTCATATATACGCAGCCTCTGTTGTGATGGGGGGGGGGGATCTGAAGTATAGGGTTGTGATGGAGGGCTCATGTATAAAGGGACATTAAGTGGGAGGACCTCTGACATGAAAGGGGGGGGGTAGTCTCCAGAAATAAATTAATTTCATTAAGACAGTTGTAAAAACAAGTGAAGGTGCGCAAATGGGTGGGAGCATAAGGACTGGTGATGTATAAAAAATATATGAAATGAATGTGGAATATAGCTAAAAAACAAGATTATACATACAAGATTGTCAGGTAAGAGGATGGTATATAACCAGACCAAGGGGAGGCACTAAGGGCAGCCCACAAATAGGACCCAGATCATGTAGTCCAATGGAAGTGAAGAGATGGTTCTATCTATGATCTCTGTATGCACGTCCAGGTAACTTTGTGCGATATGAAGAATGACGATTCTCTCGCTTCAGCAATGGATGTATATTGTGGCCAAGCACTGGATCTTGTGATGAAAGCTCTCAGTGTCTCAATAATCAGACTTCCACAGCGTTTTGGAAGTGGAGAAAAAATGCTTGTCATATGTAGGGGGCGATGGATCTCACTCAGGTGCTATGGATTTATCATGTCCATGATTCGACTGGTAATTGTGAAAAGTGGTTACGAATTAAATCCTTCAGGCCACTCTCCAGGGGGGAGACAAAGCTGCAATCCTCCAGACCTGTTCATCCTTTTTCCATTAAATACTTCTAGCATATTGCACTTAGAGGCGCCTTTTCCTTGTGTTTTGTCATTAAGACAGTTGTGAGTAATCTTTCAGGCTCAAGATACCCATGATTTTAAACTGGGGTGCCTCGAGATTTTGCATACGGTTAAAGAGGACCTCTGGTGTTAAGGGGAGGGTCCTCAGCCATGTAAGGGGGATTATCTCCGACCTGAAGGGGGGGAACCTCTGGAAAAAAGTTAATTTCATTAAGACAGTTGTGAGCATTCTCGCAGGCTCAAGATAGCCATGATTTTGAACTTTGGTGACTTGAGGTTTTGCATACGTTTAAAGGGGATTTCCAACATAAAGAGGGGAGGGCCTCCGATGTGAAGTTCATTTCATCAAGACAGACGTTTACATTCTCCAAAGCTTAAGATACCCATGATTTTAAACTGGGGTGCCTTGAGATTATGCATACGTTCAGAGGTGATTTCTACAGTAAAGAGGGGGGGGGGACCTCAGAAACAAAGAAAGGTGATGGTAGAGAGAGACTAAGTAGTCCATTGAGTCTGCCCCTTTTTTTGTTTTCCCATTAACCTCGCTGTCTGATTATAAATTTAGGTTTATCCCAAACATGTTTGAAGCCATTTACTGTTGACTGTCTCACAACCTCTGTTGGTAGTTTATTCCACTCATCAAACACCCTTTCTGTAAAGCCATGTTGCTTTAGGACCAGCAAGCTGTGTATTTTTAGGTGATCAATGATCCTTCTTTTCAGGAGTGTTTCCAGTACCTTGACTACAATTGATGTTAAACTCACTGGCCTGTAATTGCCAGCTTCTACCTTGCTGCCCTTCTTGTGGATAGGTACAATATTAGCTATCTACCAATCATGGGGAACTTCTACTGTTAGAAGAGATTGATTAAAAAGATTTGTTAATGGTCGAACAACTATACCTCAAAGTTCTCCTAGAACTCTGGGATGAATACCATCAGGACCCATTGCTTTATTGAGCTTTAACTGAGCCAGTTCCTCAGCTACCTCTGTCTCCAGAAATCCTAGAAATGAACCATCATTAGTAGAACCAATATGATTCCCTAACTTGTTATCATTAGTGCAGTCTGTTTCTGAGAAGACTGAACAAAAGTAATTGTTTAAATGGTTCGCTACATCCTGGTCTTACTCAACATATGTGTTGTGCCCAGTTTTCATTTTAGTGATCTTTGTTTTGCTATTTTTCCTTCTATCACTAATGTATCCAAAAAGGTTTTATCTCCTTTCTTAACCACGTAAGGAACGAGCCTCTTTTTGAGAGTCAGTGTTTACAAGTTAGTTTTTTTTGCTATAAAATTACTTAGAACCCCAAACATTATATTTTTTTTTTCTAACACCCTAGAGAATAAAATGGCGGTCGTTGCAAAACTTTTTATCACACCGCATTTGTGCAGCGGTCTTACAAGCACAATTTTGTTGGGAAAATATTCACTTTTTTGAGTTAAAAATAAGACAACAGTAAAGTTAGCCCAAATTTTCTTTCCATATTGTGAAAGAGAATGTTACGCTGAGTAAATTGATACCAAACATGTCATGCTTCAAAACTGTGCCCGTTTGTGGAATGGCGAAACTTTGGCACTTAAAAATCTCCATCGGCGATGTTTAAAAATTCCTACAGGTTACCAGTTTTGAGTTACAGAGGAGTTCTAGTGCTAGAATTATTGCTCTCGCTGTAACGATTGCGACGATACTTCACATGTGTGTTTTGAACACAGTTTTCATATGTGGGCCGGACTTACGTATGCGTTCGCTTCTGTGCGTGAGCTCGGCAGGACGGGGCGCTTTCATTTTTTTTTTCTTTTCTTATTTATTTTACTTTTTATTTTTACACTGTCCTTTAAAAAAAATGTGATCACTTTTATTCCTATTACAAGGAATGTAAACATTCCTTGTAATGGAAAAAAACATGACAAGACCTCTTAATTATGAAATCTGGGGTCAAAAAGACCTCACATCTCATATTTACACTTAAATGCAAAAAAAAAAAAAATCTCCTTTAAGAGCTAAACATCACTTCCGCCCTTCGTTGCTATGGAGCCGAGTGGGCGGCATCTTCAGCTCACAGGCGTTGTGGCGGCCGGATCGGACCGTCTCTGGTGCTATCGGTGGGTTCAGTAAGCAGCGGAGATGACCGAATTGTGGCAGGAGGGGGCCCTCTGCCGCCCCCAATAAAAGTGATCTTGCGGTGAATGCGCTGCACAGACCACTTTTATCTGAAACAGAAAATTCAGCTGAAAAAAAATGATACCGGGGTTATGGTAGCTATCTGCTACCGTAACAATGGTATTCCACTCCAAAGGCCCGCCGTATAATGAGGGTGGGTGGTCCGGAAGTTGTTAATAAACTTAGCAATTTCCTCCTCTTTCTGTGCTTTTGCAGCACCGATAATGTGTTTGGCCTCCTTTTGTCTATTTTTATACTCCTCTCTGTCAGCTACACCTCCTGTTTCCTTGAATCGTCTATATGCTATTTTTTCCCCTTTACTATCCTACTTGCCTCTTTAGTGAACCATATTGTTTTTTTCTTCTGTTTATTCTTACTAACTTGCCTGACATATAATCTAGTTGCCTCCAGGATGGTAGACTTTAATAGTGCCCACTGATTACTTACTCCTGTCATTTTACTCCAACCTTTCAGTTCATTTTATAGAAATTTCCCCATTTCAGCAAAATTTGTCCTTTTAAAATCTAAAACGTTTGTTTTTGTATATGATTTTACAGTTCTTGTTTTAATATCAAACCAAAGACATTGGTGATCACTAGAACCCAAATTCTCTCCCACCTCAACATCAGACAGTCGATCCCCATTTGTCAGTACTAGGTCAAGAATATGATCACCTCGGGTTGGGCTTTTTACTAACCGTTTTAAAGAAACCCCATTCAGTGCTTCCATTACATCCCTGCTCCTGCTTGTAATAGCAGTTTGAGAATTCCAGTTAATGTCAGGCATGTTGAAGTCACCCATAATCAAAATTTTACTTGACTTTCCAACCTCATTTTACTGTCCTCATTCATTAGTCACCCGTGATAATTTCAGATGGTAGG
>BLSH010412837.1:297096-308282 GCA_018402905.1 Glandirana rugosa | reverse complement strand
ACCATACTCTTCTCAAGAATCTTTTTCCTCCTGTGTGATATTCTTGTACTGTGCCCGTACATCAAACTTCGTTCATGTGGATCTGACCCATGCCTGTGACAGAAGTATGATTTGTCAATGGATGACCCACCTGTGACCTGTCAGTGCAGTCTGCTGTGCTGTCTCCGACCGTCCAGGACCTGTCTGGTATGGCTGCTGCTGGCCTGGTACAGAGTGGTGGCTGGCTGTGGCAGTGGAATCATGCTGGACACGAGTGTTCTCTCTCTCTCCTTGTGGGTCTGGCCGCGCGTCCCGGCGGAGTGCTGCGCCTGTCAAACAGCCAGCACGTCCGTCATTGTCCCGCCCCCGCCCATAGCAGCCAATGACAGAGTCATTGGCTCTGATGGATGAGAGGGCAGCCAATCAGACTATGTGTGTGCGCTTGTCCAGCGCACACACATAGACTTTAATTACTGGCCAATCGGCTCACTATTTGCTGTCAGCTGACAGCAAGGAGCCGACAAAAAAAAAAAAAAAAAAAAATGAAAAGTCAATGTACCGGCGTCTCCTGCAGGGGGGCCGGGCTGACTTTTTTTTTTCTTCATGTCAGCGGCGGGGAGGCGGCGCCCAAGCGCCCCTCATACACCAGCCGCCGCTGGTCGGAACGTGTGTTTAGCACGGCAGGGGGCGTTATCACAGATAAGCGGAGCCATTTGTCCACATCCAACGTGGACAAGCTAACCTTTATTAAAATGAATCAGGCATGGATCCCACAAGACTTGTCTGTACCTTGTGCAGAATAAACATTTAGACCGGACTCACACAGCCATTCATATACTTCTTTTTTTGAATAGGCCTCAATACAAAAAAAATTACCATGTTGGCTACCTCCTCCTACTCCTCTACCACCGCCACTTCCACCTACACTACCACGGTCACGGCCTAGTCAACCTCTAGGCTCCTACTCTACATCCACCCCCCTTCCCATTTTTTTATTTGATTTTAATTTATTTTCCCTATCCCCATTTTTCTGTAGGGCACTTGCCATACCCTTACCCCCATTTTACTTCCTTTTGCAGCCCTCTAGGGCTTTCCAGGACTTTGTTACAGCCATTTTTGTGCCTAAAAGTTCGGGTCCCCATTGATTTCAATGGGGTTCGGGGTCCGTGCGATCGTTCGGGTTCCGTCCGGAAGTTCGGACGGACCAGCAGAACCCGAACTTCCAGAGGTTCGCTCAACTGTAGTCCTGAGGACCGGAGTTGAGAACCACTGATCTAAAACATTCCATTGTAGCTCTGGCTGGATGTTTAGGGTCGTTGTCCTGCTCAAAGCTGAACCTCCGCGCCAGTCTCAAGTCTTTTGCAGACTCTAACAGTTTTTTTCCCTGTCCCTGCTGAAGAAAAGCATCCCCACACCATGATGCTGTCACCACCATGTTTCACGGTGGGGATGGTGTGTTCAGGGTGATGTGCAGTGTTAGTTTTCCGCCACACATAGCGTTTTGCTTTAAGGCCACAAAATAAAATTTTGGTCTCATCTGACCAGAGCACCTTCTTCCACATGTTTGCTGTGTCCCCCACATGGCTTCTTGCAAACTGTAAACGGGACTTCTTATGGCTTTCTTTCAACAATGGCTTTCTTGATTCCGATTGGTGGCACTAATTACCTGTACATGTCTCCCCTGTGAGGCGATGCCGCTGATTGGCTCTCCTCGCCTCTGTCTGTGTGAGCCAAGGAGAGCCGATAAATGGCACTTCCTTGATTACATGTGGCCAGCTGTGATTGGACACAGTCGATCACATGGGTAAAGAGCTGCATCATCGACCTAGGGCGGGCGAGAACGGCTGTAATGGGGCGCCATCATATGACGTCATCCCAGAGTGAGAGCGCATCCTGCCCGCTGTTATTTTGCTATACAGCAGGCGGGAAGTGGTTACATAATCAATGCGCTGATTATTAGCGCAATCTCCCCCCCCCCCCCCCCCGACAGGAAAGCTGCCAATCGGCTCTCCCTGTCAGTGCAAACCGAGGAAAGCCGATTACCGTCACTTCCTGGTTCACGCTGTGATTCGTCATAGCTGATCATGTGGTAATGAGCCTATGACTGAGGCTCTTTTGCACGATCGGAGAGACCCTTTCCATATCAGAGAGACACACCACCGATCACCGCCCTGCGCACCCCCACGATCACAGTTTATCCTGCTGGACGTCAAATGACGCCCAATCAGGATAACTGAACCACTTTTCGGCTGTCATTCCGCATACAGCGGGCGGGAAGTGATTAACCACTTAAGGACCGGGAGGATTTACCCCCTTCCTGACCAGGCCATTTTTTACACGTTCGTGCGACGTTGTACCCAAATAAATGTATGTCTTTTCCCCCACAAATAGAGCTTTCTTTTGGAGGTATTTGATCACCTCTGCGGTTATTTTTTGTGCTATAAACAAAAAAAAAGACAGAAACTTTTTTTAAAAAATAAATATTTTTTACTTTTTGCTATAATACATCTCCAAAAAAAAAAATAAAGTAAAAAAAACTAAAATTTCTTTATCAGTTTAGGCCGATATGTATTCTTCTACATATTTTTGGTAAAAAAACCAAAATGCAATAAGCGTATGTTGCGCAAGATTTATCGCGTCTACAAAATAGGGAATAGATTTATGGCATCAACAGTTTTTAGCGGGACTGTGACATTGCGGCGGACAGATCGGACACTGAACTGACATTTTTGACACTTTTTGGGAACCAGTGACATTATTACAGTAATTAGTGCTAAAAATATGCACTGATCTTGTACTAATGACACTGGCAGGGAAGGGGTTAACACCAGGGGTGATGAAGGGGTTAAAAGTGTTCCCTGTTTGTGTTCCAACTGTGTGGGGTGTGACTGGGGAAAGGACACAGATCTGTCTTCCTGCATAGCAGAAAAACAGGATGTGTGTGATCTCCCCTGTCAGAACGGAGGCAGATCCCCCCTTCTGTCAATGCGGGGAACGATCGAGGGTGGCTGGGGGACATGGAGTTCACCGGACCAGCTGATTTGGCTCACCCGCTGGCCACAAAAGCTCCTGCGCCGACATACCCCTATGGCGATTTGCGGGATCGTGCCATCTTGCCGCAGTAGAATGACGACAGCTGGTCGGGAAGTGGTTAAACTGTTCAATCAATGGGGTTCACTTCTGCTTTAAAGTCCGCTTTGAGCTCCCAAACCTCTCCTTTGCCACCTCACTATTGTGTGCTTGGAATGAGCAGTGCACGTTCGGTGCGGTCCCGTACACTGCTATATGCGCATCCCAAAGTCCATCTCGGGAAAGAGCAAGAGAGGGTGGCTACGTTCCTACATACAGTGGGACCATGGAGAAGGAACCTGGTCAACCGCTAACAGGAAGTCAGATCACAGCAGCAAAAAAAAAAAAAAAAAAAAAAAAAAAAATAGGAATTCGATTTGGATGAGACCAATAGAAGGGACTGAGTTAGAGTGTTACTATGGCTGGGTTCACACCTATGCGAATTGGATGTGGCTTACAGTGCAACCAATTCGCAGGACACTTGAAAACACATTGTTTTCAATGTGTCCAGTTCACATAGGTGCGGTGCATTTGCAGTCCACATTAGACAGAAAACGTGTGCGAATTCCCACCCCATTATGTTCAATGGGACCGCATCTGACAAGTAGATGTGTTCCGCATTGAACAAGGATTTTTCCCCCTCTTCACTGCACCTCCCTTCTCCCTCCCCGGGCAGCTGCTGCACTGTGAGAACAGACAGGAGCCGCCAAAGCGGCTCTGGTCCATCTCACAGGCAAACAAGCTGGAATTCGCACCACTATGGTGTGAATCCAGCCTCAACCCAAAACAGTAAAATCAGTCTGTATATGCAGAATAGCATGCTTGCTATACTTACTGTGCAACTTAAAGCGGAGTTCCACCCAGTTAAAAGTCAGCAGCTACAAAAAGTGTAGTTGCTGACTTTTAACAATCGGACACTCACCTGTCCCCTGGGTCCAGCGGTGCGGCCGCCCGAAGGCTCATTCTTCTCCTTCCCTCCCCTCGGTGGCGCCGGCATCACAAGTGTGGGCACCCGGCCTTGGCTTCAAAGCCATGCGCGCACTTTGCATGCGCAAGTCGCGGTGCGCTTTGTGAATGGCCGGTGTATCTTCTGGGACCTGTGATGTGTCCCAGATCGCTGGGTGGGGGGGGGGGGTGAACTTCCTTACAGCTCCTTGGCGCCAGGACAGGAGTCCCAGCTGCCCCCCCCCCAAAAAAATGACATGCCACTTTTGGGTGCAACCCCGCTTTAAGGGGTTAATCCTCTGTATTGTGTAAAAACACAGTTTGATCTTGTATGACCAGATACTTCCTTCTTGCCCTGTCTACTATACTATACTACATGCAGGCAGGGTGGAAAGGTTGCACATGCTCTGCTCGATCTCCCTGTTTCACATGGACACAGACTGCAGTGGATTTCTAGACGCAGGGATTGTTTATTTGTGAACTGAGCAGGTCATTGGCAAAGCACCAATCAGCTCTGGCCGGATTGTGGGTGAAGGGTTGCTGATGCAAAGGAAGTTTCATCATCAGAGTGAAATCTCCTCCTATATGAACCGTGGCTCCCTGCAGTTTATCACCTGGCTACAATATACAGATGAAAAAAAAAAAAAGGGTATATAGCAGCAGTAATTTGATATAAAAAGACTTAGAAGCTGTGTGCACTTGGGGGGTTGTTTTTATATTGCTGGGTTTAGTAACACTTTAATAATACAGAATTGAACACCATTTTTGTTTACACCAAAGCTTAATTAGGTGGGAAGAAATATATATTAAAAAAAAAAAAAAGACACTGAAAAAGAACGACCTTTTGACTCTCAATCCATTTTGATGGGGTTATTTCTTCTAATACATTATATAGTGATATGATCAATGCTTAGGTTGCTGAAAATCTAATCTACCGTCATGCCATCACTTCAACAAGAAAGACGTTGGCAATTATTCAGGACCAATGTTTAGACCAGAGCCAATGGAGTGGAACCCCTTCCTGCATACATCCGATAGACCTCATCCACACCTATAGTGCGAGGGGCCACCCAGCCTCAGAAGGAGGGTGCGATGAATTCCAAGAGGGCGACCAGGCAAGGAACATCCTGACCAATATGAATCCGTGTGGCTTATCCCATCTTCTGTAAAGCGGTATTAAACCCAAACACCAAAAATGTACAATATTGTGGCTGACCAATCATTAGATGTGGTGGCTGCATTCGTTTCCTTTTTTTAGGCTTTTACTTCCGGACCGCCCATTGTATATATATATATAGATCATTCGTTTAGCGTTACATACCATTCTTATGGTAGCAGCTAGCTGTCATAATCCCGGAATTTTTTTTATACAGCGGGTGACCCGCTTTCACATAAAAGGTGGCCCCGGCGGTGGATTCAACATTCGATCACTTTTATGGGCAGCGGGATGTAGGTGCGATGTAGGACACGCGTCACACAGCAAAGTTGGATCAAAGTCTGATCATTGTGTCGGACTAGCGGGAACCCAGCCTAAAGGAGGAAACGATCCGATCCCGTGGAGCGAAGGGCGGGAAGTTGATTGAGGGCAAGATGGCCCCCACTCAAATCTATGCCCGTGGAGGACCGGAGCGACGTCTGACTTCACTTCCGCCTCTAGGCCTTAAAGGGCCTTTTTTTTTTTTTTTTTTTTGAGGAAATGTAAAATTACTTTTTTTTTTGCTTTATAAGTGCAAATGAGAGATTTGGGGTCTTTTTGACCCCAGATCTCGCAATAAAGAGGTCCTGGCATGCTTTTATTTTGTCACAAGGGATGTTCACATTCCTTGTAATAGGAATAAAAGTGATAAAAAAAGAAAACATTTAAAGGGACAGTGTAAAAATAAAAACTACAAATAGAGAGGTAAAAAAAAAAAAAAAAATTAAAGCGCCCCGTCCCTCCGAGCTCACGCGCAGAAGCGAACACATATGTAAACAGTGTTCAAACGACACATGTGGGGTATCGGCGCGATCATTAGAGCGAGAGCAATAATTCTAGCACTGGACTTCCTCTGTAAACAGTTTGAATGAGTCTCCTATGGAGACTTGTAAGTACCACAGTTTGGCGCCATTCCACAAGTGTTAGCAATTTTAAAGCCTAACATGTTGGGTATCTATTTACTCGGTGTAACATCACCTTTCATATCATTGAAAAAAAAAATCGGGCTAACTTTACTGTTTTCTTTAAAAGAAAAAAGATTAAAAAAAACAGAAAGAAATAAATATTAAAAAAAGGGTAAAAAAAATAAAGAGCCAGAAAGAAAGAAAGAAAGAAAGAAAAAAAAAAAGCCTATGGTGCTGGGACACCATGCATTTTTGAGTGCACATTTAACATCTTACTCCCACCTTACCCCCAACATCTTACCCCCACCTTACCCCCAACATCTTACCCCCACCTTACCCCCACCTGCAGTAGCTTTCAGATTTGACCGCAGTGACAGCCATTTGCAAATGAATAAACTACAAGCCCCATCTTCCACCACAGCAGACAGACCTGTAGTCTTCAATAGAATGAGCGTGATTACCGTACTTCGTAGTCCAATAAACCTAGGTTCACATTTTGTGCACGTCAAGAATGTGCACAAAATTGCACGCTTTCCCAAGATGCACAGAAACATGCTGCCTTTTAGCAGGCATGCAGCGGTGTCAATAATTCTCAATGGCACCCACATACATCTGCTAAATGCATGTTGCAAAATGCATGGTGCCCTTGCACCATGGGGTTTAGCACGGCCTGATTTTGCGAAAGGATCAGGGACATCTTTGCGTGCGTCTTGCGTGCAGAGACCATTGAAATGAATGGGATGCCCTACACACGGAAATGTGCGCATGCTCCAACGCACCTCCATGGAGTGAATTGAGTCTAACACTTCCTTCAGCCCTCACGTACTTCTGCACAGACTTAGAAATGGGGGAAGAGTCTGCAGGAGACTGGCATCCCACCCTCCATTCGCTGATCGCGGTTGCAATGCTTCACAGGCTCATTTGCAAGAAAATAATAAATACAATAAATGCGGCAGGGCGGTACAGTGGTGTAGTGGATAGCACTTTCGCCTGGCAGCAGAAGGGTCGCTGGTTCGAATCCCAACCATGACACTACCTGCCTGGAGTTTGCATGTTCTCCCTGTGCCTGTGTGGGTTTCCTCCAGGTACTCCGGTTTCCTCCCACACACCAAAGACATGCTGGTGGATTAATGGGTCCTGCGTATATTGACCCTTGTATGAATGTGAGTTAGGGACCTTAGATTGTAAGCTCCTTGGAGGGTAGGGATTGATGTGAATGTGCAATGTAGATGTAAAGCGCTGCGCAAAATTGAAATAAATAATAAAAAATAAATACTAATAAATAAATGCTACGTTAAATAGTAGTAATAAAAAATAATGAATAAATGCATTTTTGTGTATTTATTAGGTTTGTTTATTTCCTGCATTCTAGCCTTTGTCCATGAATTCAGACACTCAGACCCCCCTGACAGCAGCACAGGTCAGGTGATGGTCCCAGCCCGGTGTGTAAGGAGCAATGACATAACGCCCCCAATTAAAACTCCCCATTATGGAGCCGCCTGGAGGAAGATGAGCAGCCCCCCATGCTTCACTGAACGTGTTGGCCTGGCGGTGACGCAGGCACAGATGGATGGATATAATTGGTCGGTGACTTCATGTGAACCAGGCGAGTCTCAGTCATTACCAACCGCTTCCACTGAAATGTTACGGAAAGATCTCCATTCATAAAGAATGTAGAAGTTAAATAGGGTGACTCCACACTAAAATTAGTTGAGGGTTTAAATATGTATTCCTTGGATGAGGACGGCGAGGGGGGGGATACAGTTACAGAGAAGGGAGGAAAAACAGGAGCTATGAAATGAGGTCATTTCTTAAGCTGGGAGGTGAATACGCAAGAGGATTTTTTTTAAGCGATACTTAATAGACATTAAAGTGCATCTATGGTCAAACCCAAACCCTTCACGCCAGCGTAACGCAAATATGTGGCTGCTGCATGCAGCTGCAGGCATCGACCCCGTAAAGTTTTTCTTAAAACCGACGGTTGGCTTTCTTGTATCAACCACCGATGCACCGAAGCAGCCGCTCAGCTGTTATTACAAGCAGTGGGAAGGGACCCCCCCCCGCCGTGGCTCACTGTGCCACCGGGAGTCCCGAGCGAGCAGCCAGCACGTTCGCCGGTGTTCCATCAGAATAGGTAACGGAGGGGACACAGCGACAGCCATCTTGCTACACCCTGAACTCGTCCACAGTAAGGATGCATTCACATTACAGCGTTGTGCATCGCGGGCAGATTTGCAGGGAATCTGCCCGCAATTTGACAGCGCTGACGTGTGAATGGCAAAACGCGGGACTCGCATTTGACATGCCTTTCATTTGAATGACACCTCAAAACGCGGTGCGGGTCTGCCGCGACTGTCGGGCGATACAGCGTTCTGCGTTTGCGGCAACCCGCATCGTGGGACGCATGTCACCCCAAGAACAGTTCAGGAGCTACTTTGGGGCAACATGCGGCCCGTGATGAGGGTTGCCGCGATTGCAGCATGCTTTATCGCCTGGGAGTCGCGGCAGAGCCGCACCGCGTTTTGAGGGGTCATTCAAATGCGAGTCCCGCATTTTGCCGTTCACATGTCGGGACTGTCAAATCGCAAGCAGACTTTTGGCAAATCTGCCCGCGATTCACAATGCTGTAATGTGAATGCAGCCTAAGCCTGCAGTCAGAAGGCAGCACGGACCGCTTTTTACACCCGGCCAAATCTTGCATTTCACTTATTTTTACCAGTAAACTGAGCTTATTTCAAAGTGGTTGTTAAGTCATGACAACCACTTTAAACTACAGGTAAGCCTACAATAAGGCTTACCTGTAGGTCCAGGAAATATCTCCTAAACCTGTACGGTTTAGGAGATATCCCCTGTATCTGCATGAGCCAACGTCATCGCACACATGTGCACTGAAGAATCGGCACCCGGGGTAGCCCAGGGTGCCGTTTCTTCTGTATTCGTGCCTTAAATGACGGCTCCCGTGCGCATGTGTGGGAGTGACGTCAGCAGGGCTTCGCCAATCACAGCGCTGGAGCTGCAGACCCAGAAGAAGCATGTCGCTGGTCACAGCGGGGTGCCAAGACCGCTGCAACAGCTTAGTTACAAGGTAAGTATTTCATAATGAGCTAGTATGCTCATTATGCCTTTGCTTTGCAGCTTTTTTTTTTGGGGGGGGGGGGGTGGCTTTACAACCACAGTCCGGTTCCAGACTGGCTGAGCGGTGCAGTACAGAGAATCGCTGTCTATAAACGGCGGCTAGCAGGCTCTCGTGCCCGCGGGTCGGGTGGACTCGAAGTCCGCCACAGAAGAAAACCGGGGAACCGCCGATGTAAACATGTCGGTTCCCTGCTCTGTCAGACGGCATTTAAGAGATCTACTGATCCCTGTCACTGGGATCAGTTAGATCTCTTATGCCCCTGACAGCCCAGCCCCCTCACAGTTAGAACACGCCAAGGGAACACAGTTAACCCCTAGATCGCCCCCCCCTAGTTTAACCCCCTTCACTGCCAATGACATTTATACAGTAGTCAGTGGATATTTAAATTTCTGATCGCTGTATAAATGTCATTGGTCCCAAAAGTGTCCAAAATGTCCGACATGTCCGCTGCAATGTCACAGTTGTGATAAAAATCACAGATCGCCGTTACTAGTAAAAAAAACAAAAAAAAACAAAAAAAAAACAGTAAAAACGGCAGAAATTAATTCTCATGGTTTGCAAACGCGGCAACTTTTGAGTAAACCAATCAATAAATGCCTATCCCGATTTTTTTTTTTTACTACAAATATGTATCGGACAAAATTGATGAATAAATTTGTTTCTTATAAATTTTTTGGATATGTATTATAGCAAAAAGTAAAACATTTTTTTTCAAAACAGTCGCTCTTTTTTTGTTTATAGCGGTGATCCAAAATGACGCAGAGGTGATCAAATACAAGCAAAAGAAAGCTCTATTTGTGGGAAAAAAAGGACGTCATTTTCATTTGGGTACGTCGTCGCACGACCGCGCAATTGTTAGTTAAAGCGACGCAGTGCCGAAACGCAAACAGTGCTCTGGTCCTAACATGGGAAATCCTTCCGGTCCTTAAGTGGATAGTGAAATACAGGATTTTGAAATCTTTGACACGGTTTTGATGTTGAATTTTAAAAGCAGCCGCAAGCCTAGGTGTTCCTTGAGCAGTGAGCAATTTCGGCTTCTCAGAGAATTTCCCACACACCATTGATCTTTTTAGCTTGATGGCTAAAAAGATCAATGGTAAGGGGGGGGTTCAGAAATTCTTCCCAAGTATAAGAAGCTTTCTTCTCCGTGACCATCACACCAATCTACCATGAATTGTTGCATCTCCTCTGTCGGAGGAAACCCAAAAACTGAGCAGTTCAGCAGGGGGATTTCCTTTTAAAGTGTATTTGGTGATGTATTTCCTTTTCCGGTGAAGGGGGTGCATATATCTCCTGGGGTGCCCTGGAAGACGAATTGGGAAAATTGTGCTGCTCTTTAATTTTGCCCCATTTTCCTATATTTGTGACACCCAGCCCCCACAAAAAAACAATGTCCAACACAGATATGCCCCTGGGCTTTAGGCAGGGGAGGGCTGGGCCAGGGGGCAGGGTGGCAATTGCCCCCCAGGCCATCCCAACTTACATTCAAAAAGCCCGGTGGAGGAAGTAGGGGCCAGAGGCACAGGACTTCGTATGACAGCTTCCGTTCCAGGTAAGCAGGAGATCCTCGCCCTTTGTAATCCGGCGGCTCTCCTTTCTCTGCATTGCAGACTGCTTTAACCACTTCCTTACTGGGCACTTAAACCCCCCTCCTGCCCGGACCAATTTTCAGTTTTCAGCGCTGTCGCTCTTTGAATGACAATTGCGCGGTCGTGCGACGTGCCTTCGACAGTATGCTTCAGGACACGGAGACCGGGGATGAAGGAGGTGGCCCGAAAAACTTACATTCAACCCTACCGGACCCCCCGTTAACGGTGGGACGGGGGACCGGGTCGGGAGGGGACGGATTTCGGGTCCCCGTATAGACACAACCTGTAACAAAAAAACACCCCCGACCCACAGTGTTTATATCCTTTTACCCCGTTTTAATTTCTCGTCGTGTTAAAAGGGTTAAGCA
>BLSH010412837.1:270986-285044 GCA_018402905.1 Glandirana rugosa | reverse complement strand
CTCACCCTGCATTTACCTCATTGCCTGGGCCCCCGCCCCCCCCCCCACAGCACTTCTGGCTTCCCTCCTCTCCCCACCCCCGCTGGCAGCAGCTGCAGACATAAGGGGAGGTTGAGGATGGAAAGTGGGGACATTTTTACTGGCCCCTTACTTTTCTAAGTGAACACAACTCACTGTGTTCATTCACAACTGAAGCATAGTAAATTTCTTTAACTATGCTTCTGTTTAAGAATGAACAGGAGCCTGTGTCTCCTATTCATTCATCTGCAGTGCAGCTTATGCTGCAGAAAGGAACTGCGGAATGCATTTCCTCAGTCCAGTTCTCTGTCTCAAAAGTGAGACTTCAGAGGTCTGTTTAGACCCCTGATATCTCACCAAAAATACCCTAAACAGTGTTGTGAAAAAAAATGTAAAAGCAAATATTAAAAGGGTAACTCCAATTTCATCAGGAAAAAAATAACAAATAAAAAAAAAATATATATATACACAATTGTGACAACTCATATTGTAATTTAATGTTATAAATAACAACCTTTCCTTTTCAATTTGCAGTGCTGTGATTTTCTGTAAAATGCAATATGGCAACCTGGAGGTGTTCTGTATACAGAATGTGTACAAAACGCCCCCAAGAAATGTCATTTCCTGCTTGAGTGATTGGCTCACTGATTTTCCCAGAAGTCTGCATGAAAATGACAAGTCAGATTTTTCCCCTGCAACAAAAATGTAATTTATGATAAGATACTCCCAATAGGAAATCACATCTAAAGGGATGCAGACCCTGCAGCTTTCCCTCAGAGCCCTACAGCTGTAGAAGCTGGTTGAGAATTATGAAACCACTCCCATTAAACTCACTGAGCACAGGGGCAAAAAGCAGTGATTTATTCAGAATAACAACAGGTAGGAATCTGCAACAGTTTGTTAAACGCCTTGCAATGTACATAGATCACCCAGAGGGGAATGTTTTTTCAGCAAAGGTGGAGTTATGTTTTAATATAAATTTAAAAGTTAAAATTAAGAAAAAAAAAACTGTAAGGCCTCATACACAATGGCGTTTTTTTACAGCCACGTTTTTGGGCGTTTTTTACAGCCACGTTTTTGAGAGTTTTTTATTCAATGGCCCCCTAAAAACGCCGATGTTTTTAAGCTGTAGAGGCCATCTGCCTTAGAGAGCTGTAAATAGAACGCGGACCAGCGCGTTCCGAGGCTGTAGCGTTTTGGCTTTTTTTACGATGAGCCGGCAAAACGCTCAATAATGTGGCTTAACGTTGTATACACAGCGTTAAGCCTCGTCAGGCGTTCTATTCAAAATCAATGGTTCCCTATGGGGAATGTTTCCCTATGGGAGCCCATTGATTTGAATAGAAGTCGCACCAGAAGTCGGATCATGATGATCCGACTTGCGGCGAGACCTGTGTGCTGAGGATCGTGAAGGGGAACCCCCCGTAAAAATTTGCGTGGGGTTTCCCCCCCAAGAGGTACCAGGCTCTTCGATCTAGCATGGATTTTAAGAGGAACCCCCATGCCGAAAAAAACAGCGTAGGGTCCCCCACAAAATCCATACCAGACCCTTATCCGAGCACGCAGCCTGGCAGGCCAGGAAAGGGGGTGGAGATGAGCGAGCGCCGCCCCCCCTCCTCCTGGACCGTACCAGGCCACATGCCCTCAACATGGGGAGTATGGGTGCTTTGGGGCAGGTGGGGCTTTGCGCCCCCCACCCCAAAACACCTTGTCCCCATGTTGGCCCCGCCCCATGCCAATATAAGGCAACGGCGCAGCACGGACCCGGCATTCGAGTGGGAGAGAGCGACGAGTCAACATCTCCAGAAGAGAAGAGGGAGAAGCCAGCTGAGGAAACAGCGGCAAAAGAGCAGAAGACAGAAGATCCCTCAAAAGACAAACTCCGCAGAAGACCCCTCAGAAGACAGAAACTCCGCAGAAGACCCCGCACAAGAGCCAAAGAAAGAAGACGATGGAGAGGGAGACGACGGAGAGGGAGAAGAGAGGGGAGAAGATGCCGGCGCTGATTTAATAAAATATTTTAAAAAGCTGTGTAGTGTGTTTTTTGTACACTTTTTTTTCAGGTGAATGGGTAGGGGTACGATGTACCCCATACTCATTCACATAGGTTGGGGGGCTGGCATCTGTGGGCCCCCTTGTTAAATAGGGAACCATTGATTTTGAATAGAGGCAGTAAAACGCAGCAAAAAGCTGGCGCGGAAAAACGTGCATTGACGTCAATGCATAACGCTGATAAAAATTGGGTTTTTAATGCCGATTTTTTTCCTGACGCTGGTCCTGACGTTACTGCTTGTTTTTTCAATACGCCCGTGTGTATGTGGCCTTAAAATAAAAATAATAATTTAAGAAATTGTAAAAAATAAGACTAAAAAGCCAAGCCCAATAGTTAGCATAATTTAGCACCACTCACTGTTTGCCACAATGCACTATGTTTGCTGCAAAACACCATCTCCCTGGTAGGGGCCCCAATGCATAACTTTCATCAGGGGCCCATAATTCTGTTAAAGGTGGCATTGTATAGCGCCAACAGTTTGCACAGTGCTTTAAAAATTTAAGAGAGACAATAAAATTGAATACCAAGAGGGTAAGGAGGGTCCTGCTAATGAGATCTTAAAATTAAAAAAGGAGACAAGTGATACAAAAGTAATCACTGAGGCATAAGCTGGTGGAGAAAGTAAAATGACAGTTTACTAGGCGGAGGTGGGATAGGTTTCACTGAAGAGATGGTTTTTAATAGATCACCTAAAAGGTGGACAGATTAGGAAATATCCAGACAGATTGGAGTAAGAAGTTCCAGAGGATGGGTGAAACTTTGCATAAGTCCTGGAGGAGAGCATGGGAGGAGGTGACAAGGGAGCTACAGAGGAGGAGGGGAGGTCTTGGGATGAGCAATGACAACGGTTGGCCTTGAGCTACATCACTAACCATGGCTCAAAATACCACGCAGAGTTATGGATAGATTTGTAGGTTGTTGGTACTTTGAAATTTATCCATACGCCAAAAACCAGTGGAGGGATTGGCAAAGAGGGTTGTCAAACACTGAGTGGTTGGTAAGGTGGAGAAGTCATGCAACAGCATTTATCATAGACTGACGGGGGGTATAGCCTGTGTAGGAGTAGGCAAAGTCGAGGTGACAGACAACCAGGGAGTGAATTGGTAGCTTGGTGGTGCTGTTGGTAAAGAAGGGGTGTATTTTGGAGAGGTATAGGCACCAAGATTTGGAAAGCGTTTGGATGTGGGGGAAGAAAGGAGAGGTCAGAGTCCAGGATTACATTAAGTATCGTGGCATGAGGGTTAGGAGAATAGGGGGTTGGGGGACCGAGCCTTCTCCTGCTATGCTCCAAAGCTATGCAATTCACTTCCTAAGAATGTCAGAGAGTCCTCTTCTCTGAACTCATTCAAATCAAATCTAAAAACCTTTTTCGTTAGACAAGCTTTCGCTTAATTGTCCCTTTATCCCATGTTATGTCATCCTGTGTATTTCTTGTGTTTTATCCTGTTACCCTGTGTATTTCCTGTTATCCTGTGTATTTCTTATGTTTTCCTTGTAAAGTGCTTTGAGAAGCCACATTTGAAGACGCCATATAAAATGATTATTATTATGCTATTGATCTTGATAGAAAGGTTAGGGGAGAGTGCACAAGGGGGTGGGGGGTATTATGAGCTCAGATTTTGAAAGATTGAGTTTTCGGGGGTGGTATGACATCTATACTGATCTTCCAGGACAAAATGAGTGAAGCAAAAGGAGAATGAAGGGATGAGGTGAGCAGTAGAGAGACAGATTTGCAACTCAACAGCATAGAGATGGTATTGGAAGCCATGCGAGGCTATCAATTGACCAAGGGAGGAGTAGTGGATAGAGAATAAAATAGGTCCAAAAATAGAGCCTTGGGGAACCCCCACTAAAAGAGGAAGAAGGGATGGAGTTGTAGGTGAAGGAAAGCTTAGATAGGTAGAGGGGATCTAGGAAAGAGCATAGTCTATGAGGCCAAGGATAGGTAGAATAGATCTAGGAAAGAGCATAGTCTAGGAAGCCAAGGATAGGTAGAGGAGATCTAGGAAAGAGCGTAGTCCAGGAAGCCAAGGATAGGTAGAGGAGATCTAGGAAAAAGCGTAGTACTGGAAGCCAAGGATAGGTAGAGAAGATCTAGGAAAGAGCGTAGTCTAGAAAGCCAAGGATAGGTAGAGAAGATCTAGGAAAGAGCATAGTCTATGAGGCCAGGGATAGGTAGAATAGATCTAGGAAAGAGCATAGTCTAGGAAGCCAAGGATAGGTAGAGGAGATCTGGGAAAGAGCATAGTCCAGGAAGCCAAGGATAGGTAGAGGAGATCTAGGAAAAAGTGTAGTACTGGAAGCCAAGGATAGGTAGAGAAGATCTAGGAAAGAGCATAGTCTATGAAGCCAAGGATAGGTAGAGGAGATCCAGGAAAGAGCACAGTTTAGGAAGCCTAGAAAGAAGGGAGTCGATTTTTTTTTGGGGTGAGGAGCACGTGATTCATCATAATAAACAGTAACCCTGACATGATTGAAATTACCATATAATTGTAGTTAATTCTGTAGTTAATTACCTGGTCACAAACACAGCTACATCAACTGGGGTTTCCTCCTTGGCTCCTGGAACGTGGTTGTTTCCTAAATACTTGGTCCCTCCATGCTCCTCATTCTGCCAATGGCAAAAGCTCTCCAGAGATCGCTCTCCATGATGTCCAATAGACAACTTGGTCTGGAAAATGGACAGATATGACAGTGAAATGCGGTCTCAATAGAGAAGGGAAACAAGGCAACAAATACTTCTTTATACGTCTGTTAATGTGACAATTTTCCTCACTTACTGGGCGACTGTGCAGCAGGACCAGTTTGGTAACACGGATATTGACTTTAATTCCCAGGCTTTGGTGTTGAAACATGTTGTAAACCTGAAAGAACAGATATTCATATTTATATCCATTCTTTTCTTCAAACAATCTCAAAATTACTTTTGACTGATGAGCTGTCTACGAATGTATCAAGTATGTACAGGCATCATTCATATATCTCTATATTCTATGAGAATCTAGTTCATTAATTCACCAACAATGAAATAATAGAGGAGACATGGCAGTCAGGCTCCTTTTACCCTTGAGCAATTTGAAGCCCAGTTTGAAACTTCACCAGAAGCAGGGGCGTTGCTAGGTCTACAAAAGATCTGGGGCTAGAGCCCATAGCAGTGAAATAAAGAAAGGCATACGCTTATGCGGGCATAAACATGTATATAATATACGTGTGTGTGTGTGTATATATATATTTTGTTACATATCTGAGTGCGGATTCCCCCTTACATCAGGGTCCACAGATAGCCCACCCCCACTTACATCAAGGTCCCCCAGAGCCCCCCTCATTACATCAGGGTTCCCAGAGAGCCCCCTTACATCAGGGTCCCCAGAAGTCCCTTCTTTACAGCAGGGTCCACAGGGAGCCTCAGGGCTCAGGAGTTGGCTACATAAAGAATGCAGGGCTCAGCTGTGCCCATCTAGGCAGCCTATCAAGTGCCCAGCAATGCAAAAAAATACAATTAAGGGGGTGCTGATCCAGAGCGTGGCAGACAATCAGTTGAGGATAAAATTCATATGTATCATATGCACTTTATTAGTAAAAAAAAAAAAAAAAGTTGCTTAAAGGTATACATCCAGAGGTAAAATGATTAGGGATAATCAGTGGACAATAAAAAGTGCCCAAAGAGTACAGAGACACACGGTAGCCATGCCAGTCATAGGAGCCAGAGGGGGTGGATGGATGGCTGTCCCACCTTAGTGTCTGTCTAGGAGAAGGACAGGCACTTCAGGAGACAGGGGGTGCCAGATGGAATCCTTCCAGAATAAGGTGCTGGGATCAAGATCTCCAGGGAGTGATAGCAGAAGAAGACCGAGGATCAGCCCGAGGCTTCAGACCATAGGAAGTCCTGGGTAATACGATAGATGGCGCGGTGCTGGTGATGACAGCAGGGGAACGGAGGGAGCCTACCGCAGCATAACTTCTGGGTGTCCGGATACCGAAGCTCCTCACTGGCCGCGTCAAGCCCTCCAATCCCAGACAGGCTCCAGCAGACCACAGCGGGTCATGTGACCCAGGAGCGAGGGGAGAGGAGGAGGAGATCAGGAAACAAAACATTGAGGTGCAAGAGCAAATGTCCACGGCCTGGATGCCCGCATTCAGCGGTGGCAGGCCGGGTGCCGACCCCTGCTAGAGCCTCGGGGCTATGGGCCCCAGATTCCGGGCTCTAGCCTCAAAAGCCACCCCCTAGTGACGCCCCTGACCACAAGTGATTCAATATTCAACACTAGGATATACAGTACCCTATATTCAATGGTGACCATTTGCACCTTAGAAGAGCAGGGGTCTTCAAACTTTTTAAACAAAGTGCCAGTTTACTGTCCTTCAGACTTTAGGAGGGCCAGTGGGAGTAGAAAATGCCTTGGGGGTCAGTGGGAGTAAAAAAAAAAATATATAATAATGACATAGGGGTTGATTTACTAAAACTGAAGAGAGCAAAATCTGGTGCAGATGTGCATGGTAGCCAATCAGCTTCTATCTTCAGCTTGTTCAATTAAGCTTTGACAAAAAAAAAAACTGGTAGATGGTTTCTATGCAGAGCTGCACAAGATTTTGCACTTTTGCAGTTTTAGTAAATCACCCCCAGTGTGTCTGTTGTCAGGAGGATTAAGAATAGTGACACATCATTGGCACCTTATTAGGCATCATACACACGGACGTTTTTTACCACCACGTTTTTTAGCAGTTTTTTTTAGCTCTCCATGTTATTCAGTGGCCCCATACAAAACGCTGACGTTTTTGAGCTGTATGGCATTGGCGTTCTTAAGCTGTAAATTAAACGCAGGACCCACGCATTCCGAGGCTGTAGCGTTATTGATGCTGAGCCGGCAAATTGCTCACTAACACGCATTAACGCTGTAGCGACGTTAACCGGCATTTTTAGGTTAAAAAATAGCAGAGGAATGTTTTTTTAAAAAGACGCCCATTGACGCCGACGCTCACTGACGCTCATTAACGCCGATGCAAAACGCCAACAAAATAGCGTTTTTGACGCAGATTTTTGCCTGATGCCAGTCCCAACGTTTTGCTATCATGCCCGTGTGTATGAGGCCTTACATTGACAGGACTAATCTGTGTACCACATGAGGACCTACTGTAGCCAGTCTGTGGGAGCCAGAAGTATTGTTGGTTGGTAGGGGATCAAATACTTATTTTACTCACTGAGCTGTAACTCCGTTTATAACATTTGTATCTTGTGTTTTTTTCTAGATTTTTGGTTGATATTCTGTCTCTATAATTTAAAATGCACCTATGATAAAAATTATAGACCCTTCATTTCTTTGTAAGTGGACAAACTACCAAAATTTGCGAGGAATGAAATCATTTTTCCCCACTGAACATACTTACATTGCGCCAAACTGTACCAACATAACTAGTTCAGATTTAGGCCTCATACACATGGGCTTATGAGAAAAAATAAGCAAACTGTCGGGCCCAACGTCAGGGAAAAATCTGCGTTGTTTTTTTGGGTGTTTTGCATCGGCGCTAATGAGCATTCGTGAGCATCGCCGTCAATAGGCGTTTTTTTAAAAAAACATCAGTCCTCTGCTATTTCTTAACCTGAAAAAGTTGGCATCAAAAACGCTGGTTAACGTCGTTACGGCGTTAGTGAGCGCCAGTGAGCATTTTGCCGGCTTAGCGTCAAAAACGCCAAAGCGCTACAGCCTCGGAACACACGCTGGTCCCGGGTTCTAGTTACAGCTCACTAACGCCGATGCCCTCTGCTGCTCAAAAATGTCGGCGTTTTCAGGGGACCATTGAATAACATGGAGAGCTGCAAAAAAATGCCCAAAAATGTGGCTTCAAAAACGCCCGTGTGTATGAGGCCTTAAAGCTGAATTAAACTCTCTCAATCAACATTAACTTTTTTTACTCTCCTTACGCTGTGATTAATAGATAGATAGGAAGGTATATTTAGTTGTTTTAAACTTTTTTTTTTTTACATTTCTTCAGCTGCTTCCTTGTTTCTGGCCTAGGCCAAAATGATGTCATACATCCCATTTCCTTTCATCTGGGAAGAAGGGCTTTCTCAGATAAGCGCACCGTCCTACCTGCATGCCTGAGCCAGGGGCAGATGGATTACAGCTACATGAATCATCTGCCCTTTCTCAAGATGGCCGTGGTGAGACACGCCCCCTAGGATGTTGTTTTTCAAAGCAATTTCTCAACAAAATAAAGCATGGAGACATTGATGGATTTGGGGGGGGGGGGGGAGGGGGAGTGTGCTGTGAATATCAAAAATGAATGAAATAGCGTTTTCAGTTTGTGGTGCTCAAATACGGTTTAGATCTGCTTTAATATGCTCACCGGCCATGCTATTTGGTACACCTTGCTAGTTGTGGGTTGGACCTCCTTTTGCCTTCATTCTTGATGGCATAGATCCAACAAGGTGTTGGAAACGTTCCTCAGAGATTTTGGTCCATAGTGACAATGATAGCGTCACACTCCAATCTCCCGTTCCACCACACCTCAAAGGTGCATCCATGCTTTCATGTTGTTTATGCCAAATTCTGACCCCACCATCTGAATATTGCAGCTGAAATCCAGACTCATCAGACCAGGCAATGTTTCTCCAATCTTCTATTGTCCAAGTTTGGTGATCCTGTGCCAATTGTAGGCTCGGTTTCCTGTTCTTAGCTGACAGGAGTGGCACCCGGTGTGATCTTCTGCTGCGGTAGCCCATCTGCTTAAAGGTTGGATGCGTTCAGAGATGGTATTCTGCATACCTTGGCTCTAACAAGTGGTTCTTTGAGTTACTGTTGCCTTTCTATAATTTGGAACCAGTCTGCCCATTCTCCTATGACATCAACAAGGCATTTTCCTCCACATAACTGAGATATTTTCTCTTTTTCACTGGATATTTTCTCTTTTTCCCACCATTCCCTGTAAACCCAAGAGATGGTCGTGTGTGAAAATCCCAGAAATACTCACTCCAGCCCGTCTGGTACCAAAAACCTTGCCACATTCAAAGTCACTTAAATCCCCTTTATTACCCATTCTGATACTCGGTTTGAACTTCAGCATGTCGTCTTCACCACGTCTGGATGCCTAAATGCATTGAGTTGCTGCCATGTGATTGGCTGATTAGCAATTTGTGTTACCAAGCAATTGAGCAGATGTACCTAAGTAGGTGGTGAGTTTTGTTAGAGTCCAGCATGAAATAAAGTATACTGACTCATGCTACATTTATAACAATTTTAGCAACATTATGAACTTTGTTAGTAAAGCAATGTAAAAACAATGATGAACATAGAGGGGTTGATTAATTAAAACTGGAGAGTGCAAATTTGGATAGTAAAACATTTTTTTTTTTTCTGCCAGTAAATACCTTATACAGCCCACTTCCTGTTTGTCTGGTCATTAGCCTAGGCTTATGACCTCATGCACAGCTCTCTCTCACTCTCCTGAGAGTTTGCCAGGAAGAGAGGGAGGATGAGTCATAAGAGGGCCAATTAGAGCTACAGAGCTGGAGGTGTGCCTCTGTGTAAATCCAGGAAGTGAACAGGAAGCAGCTTCAGCTGCCCACAGTTAAAATGGCTTCAGCCAGACTCAGTGGAGGGAGATTTCTGCAGCATATTTGGCAAGTACAGAATCACAGTATATATAAAATAATATGCAAAGTGGTTGGAGGGAAGCTTCAGAATGGCAAAGATGTTTTTTAATACAAATTATGTGAGCAGATTGCAGCTCCTCTTTAATTGAAAAAGCTGAAGTTAGAAGCCGATTGGCTACCATGCACCAGACTTTGCCCTCTCCAGTTTTAGTAACTCAACCCCAAAATGTATAACACTTAGCAACCAACTTCAGTGATTTACAAAAATCACGGCTACCGGTGCCCGCACCTAACACACTGTGCTAAATAAACCCGTGCAAATCATTTATATACTGTAATGATATCAAAACAACTTTAAAGGCCAAGCCATATTTCCAGGCGTTTCAAGTAGAAGGTTCACTATCCGATTTCATGTGGAACTAAACCCGGCCATGAATCAAAAAGGACAGTTCTGGTCCTTGGAGGACAGGAATATTTTGGCCCCATTCTCCTATGTTGGTGTAAAAATAGTCGTAGGATTTATAGGTTGGGCGTTTGTTTATTTGTGGTACGGATGACATCATACTGTCGCCAATCTGAAAGGCATTCCAGATAGCGGCTCCACATTTATGATGTTTGTGGACAGCTGTCATGGAATTTAAACAGCGCGCTCGTCACAGATAGATCTATGGAGGGAACATTAATAGGACATGAATAGGAGAACGCCAATGTAGCCTGCAACATGACACATCAATGATATACTGCCGGTTTATAGGCATTCCTCATTATTAATCGCCAATATACTGCATTCAAAATTAATTTACATCGGTCATAGTACTGATTGTTAAATATATTATCAATCGCATCTCGTCATTTAATACAAATCATTCACTAAATGGCTAAGCATGTATAAGCAGAGACTTGTGTAAGAGAGATATAATCGAATATATAATTTAACAGAAAAATAATCGAATATATAATTTAACAGGGATATAATCTAATATAGAACAGAGATATAATCGAATATATAATATAACAGGGATATAATCGAATATATAATATAACAGGGATATAATCGAATATATAACAGAGAAATAATTGAATATATAATATAACAGGGATATAATTAATATATAACAGGGATATAATTAATATATAACAGGGATATAATCTACTATATAATATAACAGATATAATCGAATATATAATATAGCAGAGAAATAATTGAATATATAATATAGCAGAGATATAATCGAATATATAATATAACAGAGAAATATTTGAATATATAATATAACAGGGATATAATCTAATATATAATATAACAGGGATATAATTAATATATAACAGGGATATAATTAATATATAACAGGGATATAATCTACTATATAATATAACAGATATAATCTACTATATAATATAGCAGAGATATAATCGAATATATAATATAACAGAGATATAATCTACTATATAATATAACAGAGATATAATCTAATATATAACAGGGATATAATTAATATATAACAGGGATATAATCTACTATATAACATAACAGATATAATCGAATATATAACAGGGATATAATCGAATATATAACAGAAAAATAATCTAATATATAACAGAGATATAATCGAATATATAATATAACAGAGAAATAATTGAATATATAATATAGCAGAGATATAATCGAATATATAATATAGCAGAGATATAATCGAATATATAATATAACAGAGATATAATCTACTATATAATATAACAGAGATATAATCTAATATATAATAGGGATATAATTAATATATAACAGGGATATAATCTACTATATAATATAACAGATATAATCGAATATATATTATAACAGAGATATAATCGAATATATAATATAACAGAGAAATATTTGAATATATAATATAACAGGGATATAATCTAATATATAATATAACAGGGATATAATTAATATATAACAGGGATATAATTAATATATAACAGGGATATAATCTACTATATAATATAACAGATATAATCGAATATATAATATAGCAGAGATATAATCTACTATATAATATAACAGAGATATAATCTACTACATAATATAACAGAGATATAATCTAATATATAACAGGGATATAATTAATATATAACAGGGATATAATCTACTATATAATATAACAGGGATATAATCTACTATATAGTATAACAGAGATATAATCGAATATAGAATATAACAGAGATATAATGTACAACAGAGTTGAAGTCTTATAAGACGAAACGCGTCGGTGAAGAGAGCCTGCTCTGGTCCAATGCGCCCCAATACATATTGGCATTCCATACTGTGTTTTTTCTACTTAAACCATGTAAGTGAGGTCACTTCTATGAGGATACCCAATACCCATTGGTGAAAGGCCTGTATGGGAGATCTCCAATGTCCATGTGTTATGAAGGTGACGGATAAAGGCTGGAATAACCACCTGATGTGTGCCCTGCTATGAGGATCTTTTCCATTGTACCACCCCGTTTCGAGTGTCCTGTGGTTTATCACCAATTTACAGATCACGCTTGAATCCAGAGAATTCTGGTAAGAATACCTATACATATACATCTGGTGGAGGTTCACATTGTATGTCGGTGGATGACACAATATTATCCACAACTCTCAAGATGCTATATGGACTTTTTAGTGTATATGGACAGTAGATTTGATTGCACATACTTCATTGCACCTTGGATTTGCAATTTAATTATTTAAGTGTTGTATAGATGCTTTCACATTAGGTGTAAGCTTCATAGACTATCCTATAGGATATTTACATTAACTCTAGCACTGCACAATTTTGGTATTTATTGTCATATTCACAATTTTGTTAAGATTGCTGTGCTGGCTGCTTTCATCTATCTTGGTAGCGCAGTAACTTCACTTTCAATTTAGAACAGAGGCACACCTGTTTTACTGTGTGCTTCCGCCGGCAACACAGCCAATCACAGGGGGGGCGCTGTTTTAAAAGGGCTAGCCAGGCTCACAGGAGAAGTCGCCATTGAGCACAGGGGGTCCCCATGCTAAGAAGAGGACGTGTGCCTGGAATTCTGAGCCACTTATCCAAGCGCTAGCAGATGGACCCCGTGTTCAATAGCGACTTCTCCTGGGGACCCCAGCTAGCCCTCTCTCGTGGGCCCCAGTGCCTCCTAGGATTATTTCAGTTCCCCATGCAGTTTGAGCCTTCAGTATTACTGGTGTACTCTATAATATCCTGTAT
Organism: Glandirana rugosa; assembly: GCA_018402905.1. Taxonomy (NCBI): domain Eukaryota; kingdom Metazoa; phylum Chordata; class Amphibia; order Anura; family Ranidae; genus Glandirana; species Glandirana rugosa. The sequence goes on along the minus strand of BLSH010412837.1, from coordinate 272,152 downwards.
CCAGCTCCAGTGACCCCAGTGTACTCCAGCCTGTATATAGCCCCTGTGACCCCAGTGTAGTCCAGCCAGTATCCAGCTCCATTGACCCCAGTGTACTCCAGCCTGTATCCAGCTCTAGTGACCCCAGTGTACTCCAGCCAGTATCCAGCTCCATTGACCCCAGTGTACTCCAGCCTGTATACATCTCTAGTGATCCCAGTGCACTCCAGCCTGTATTAATCTCCAGTGACCCCAGTGTACTCCAGCCAGTATCCAGCTCCAGTGACCCCAGTATACTCCATCCTGTATGCAGCTTGTGTGTCCCCAGTGTACTCCAGCCTGTATCCAGCTCCAGTAACTCCCAGTGTACTCCAGCCTGTATCCAGCTCCAGTGACCCCAGTGTAGTCCAGCCTGGATCCAGCTCTTGTGACCCCAGTGTAGTCCAGCCTGTATCCATCTCCAGTGACCCCAGTGTACTCCAGCCTGTATATAGCACCTGTGACCCCAGTGTACTCCAGCCAGTATCCAGCTCCATTGACCCCAGTGTACTCCAGCCTGTATACAGCTCTAGTGACCCCAGTGCACTCCAGCCTGTATTCATCTCCAGTGACCCCAGTGTACTCCAGCCAGTATTCAGCTCCAGTGACCCCAGTGCACTCCAGCCAGTACCCAACTCCAGTGACCCCAGTATACTCCATCCTGTATGCAGCTTGTGTGTCCCCAGTGTACTCCAGCCTGTATCCAGCTCCAGTGACCCCAATGTACTCCAGCCTGTATCCAGCTCCCGTGACCTCAGCGTACTCCAGCCTGTATCCAGCTCCATTGACCCCAGTGTACTCCACCCTTAATCCAGCTCCAGTGTACTCCAGCCTGCATCCAGCTCCAGTGACTCCAGTGCCAGCCTGCATACAGCTCCAGTGACCCCAGTGTACTCTAGCCTGTATCCAGAGTCCACCCAGTTGTGCGACAATAGCTAATTAATATTTGCTATTGTCTTCCTGCTTCTCCTCCCGGCCAATCAGGAAGCAGGTCCTGAGACCTGATTGGTCGAGAGAGTGTGGGGGGGGGGATGTACAAGGAGATGGTCGACCTCATCGGAGCGATCTCTCAGTGCTCTGTATTGACACCAACACAGAGCCTGGCCGCGTGAGTACTACCCGTGGGAGGGGGGGGGGGGGGGATGTCC
>BLSH010412837.1:241205-253933 GCA_018402905.1 Glandirana rugosa | reverse complement strand
CCATACTCGGGACGAGTAGCAGAATATATTTTGGGGGGTAATTTTTGCTATGTGCATGCCATGTGTTAGAAATATCTTATAAATTGACCACTTTGTGTAAAAATAAAAGCGTTTTCATTTTCTTTCCACGTATTTCCAAGACTTGTGAAAAAAAATGAACCATTCAAAAAATTCATAATGCCTCATAGATTATACGTTGGGGTGTTTGCTTTCCAAAATGGGGTCATTTTGTGGGTAATTCCATTGTCCTGGTGCTCCAGGGCCTTCAAAAGTGTAATAGGTCGTTAGGAAAATAGATGTGAAAATTCTGCTCCTAGAATGCCTGACGGTGCTCCCTGCATGTTGGACCTCTCTATGTGGCCAGGCTGTGAAAAAGTCTCACACATGTGGTATCGCCATACTCGGGGACAGTAGCAGAATGTATTTTGGGGTGTAATTGGAAGTATGCATATGCTGTGTATGAGAAATAACTTGTTGTTTTGACAATTTTGTGCAAAAAAAAAAATAAATAATAATAATTTCTTAATGTTCCAAAGAATTGTGGGAAAAAAGTACAACTTCAAAAAACTCGCCATGCCTCTTGCTACATACCTTGGAATGTCTACTTTTCAAAAAGGGGTCATTTGGGGGGTATTTGTACTTTCCCGACATTTCAGGGCCTCAAGAAATGAGATAGGCCATCAGTGCATCAGGTGTGATCAATTTTCAATGATTTGCACCATAGCTTGTAGACTCTATAACTTTCACACAGACCAAATAATATACACTTATTAGGGTTATTTTTACCAAAGATAGGTAGCAGTATAGGTTTTGGCCAAAATTTATGGACAAAAATTACTTATTTGCAAAATTTTATCACAGAAACTAAAAAAAAATTGTGTTTTTTTTTCAAAATTTTCACACTTTTTTCAATTATATCGCAAAAAATAAAAAACCCAGAGCTTCTTAAATACCACCAAAAGAAAGCTCTATTTGTGTGAAAAAAATGACACAAATTTTGTTTGGGTGCAGTGTAGCATGAGAGAGTAATTGAGATTCAAAGTCAGAGCGCTGAAAGCTGAAAATTGGTCTGGGCAGGAAGGGGGTATAAACGTCCTGTATTCAAGTGGTTAATTAATATAATTACAGTGCCATCATCCATATATAGAGATAGAAGGGGCAATGTAAATTAAGCAGAGTGTGTTTAATATCACTTTAAAAAAAAAACATGTATCAGGTTTATATTCCTATTACGTAACGTGTATTGTCAAAAGTATTGGTACGCCTGCCTTTACACACACAAACTTTAATGGCATCCCAGTCTTAGTCCGTAGGATATTGAGTTGGCCCACCCTTTGCAGCTATAACAGCTTCAACTCTTCTGGGAAGGCTGTCCACAAGGTTTAGGAGTGTCTATGGGAATGTTTGACCATTCTTCCAGAAGTGCATTTCTGAGGTCAGGCATTGATGTTGGACGAGAAGGTCTGGCCCACAGTCTCCACTCTGATAATTCACCCCAAAGGTGTTCTATCAGGTTGAGGTCAGGACTCTGTGCAGGCCAGTCAAGTTCCTCAACCCCAAACTCGCTCATCCATGTCTTTATGGACCTTTGTGTACTGGTGCACAGTCATGTTGGAACAGGAAAAAGGCCATCCCCCAACTGTTCCTAAAAAGTTGGGAGCATGAAATTGTCCAAAATGTCTTGGTATGCTGACGCCTTAAGAGTTCCCTTCACATGACCTAAGGGGGCCAAGCTCAACCCTTGAAAAACAACCCCACACCATAATCCCCCCTTCACCAAATGATTTGGACCAGTGCACAAAGCAAGGTCCATAAAGAAATGGATGAGTGAGTTTGGGGTGGAGGAAATTAACTGCCCTGCACAGAGTCCTGACCTCAACCCGATTGAACACCTTTGGGATGAATTAGAGTGGAGACTGCAGGCCAGGCCTTCTCATCCAACATCAGTGCCTGACCTCACAAATGCGCTTCTGGAAGAATGGTCAAACATTCCCATAGACACTCCTAAACCTTGTGGACAGCCTTCCCAGAAGAGGTGAAGCGGTTATAGCTGCAAAGGGTGGGCCAACTCAATATTGAACCCTACGGGCTAAGACTGGGATGCCATTAAAGTTCATATAAAGGCAAGTGTCCCAATACTTTTGACAATATAGTGTATTTTAATGGCTTCCGCTATGCAGAATGCACATTTTCAAAGAATACACAGTTAGAATTGTATATATTCCTCTCTTGTGCTGTTCAAACACTCAGTTACAGTAAGCCTGGCTCATGTTGTGTTGCTGGAAATGATAATTCCCACGGGCGAGTATTAACACCTCTTTAAAAACCAGACACAGCTCACTGGCCAGACTTTCAATCAAGGGCTGGACTGGAAAGAAGCAATCTCACCACCCAGGAAAGGATTTCAGTGTATAGAAGGGGTGCTATTACAGCTTAATGACATATTGCAGGCTAGTATAATGATTCCTGCCTTGTTAAAGAAAACACGCTACTAAAAGCAAATAAAATGAATAAAGTGCAATTTAGAATAAAAATGCATCAACCCATATGGCTAAAAGAAAAAAGAAACTACTGTGTACTGGGTTCTTGAGCCCCTAAAGCCAGGAAAATGTGGAAAAAACATAAAAAATACAGTATATGTGTGGTCACTCTTTCTTGCTTCCAGCTTATCATAGCTAAATAGGTCTGAAACGGAATAAAAGACGGTTCCCATTCCCATTACTTACTAGGAGCTTGCTGTGCAATCATATAGATCAGGGGTGTCCAAACAAAAGGGCCAGTTTACGGTCCTTCAGACTTTAGGAGGGCCCAGATTGTGGCCAGCGGGGGTAGAAAATGTCTAGGGCCTAGCATCAGTGAGAATAAACATGGCCTCAGGCTTGGTGGGCAGTAGGAAGAGGGGTAGTGCCATGCCCTATTATTGGTATTAGTGGGAGGAATAGTACACCATCTTTGGCATCAGTGGAAGGAACCGTGCCCTACTGTTGGTATCAGTGGGAAAAATAGTGCCCCATCATTGGTATCCGTGGGAGGAATAGTGTCCCATTATTGGTATTAGTGGGAGGAGTACTGCCCCATTATTGGCATCAATGGGAGGAATAGTGTCCCATCATTGGTATTCGTGTGAGGAATAGTGCCCCATCATTGGTATCAGCTGGAGGAATAGTGCCCCATCATTGGTATCAGTGGGAGGAATAGTGCCCCATCATTGGTATCAGTGGGAGGAATAGTGCCCCATCATTGGTATCAGTGGGAGGAATAGTGGCCCATCATTGTTACTGTGTCAGTGGGAGGAATAGTGCCCCATCATTGGTATTAGTGGGAGGAATAGTGCCCCACCATTGGTATTAGTGGGAGAATAGTGCCCCATCATTGGTATACGTGTGAGGAATAGTGCCCCATCATTGGTATCAGCTGGAGGAATAGTGCCCCATCATTGGTATCAGTGGGAGGAATAGTGCCCCATCATTGGTATCAGTGGGAGGAATAGTGGCCCATCATTGTTACTGTGTCAGTGGGAGGAATAGTGCCCCATCATTGGTATTAGTGGGAGGAATAGTGCCCCACCATTGGTATTAGTGGGAGAATAGTGCCCCATCATTGGTATTAGTGGGAGGAATAGTGCCCCATCATTGGTATCAGTGGGATAATAGTGCCCCATCATTGGTATAAGTGGGAGGAAAAGTGCCCCATCATTGGTATCGGTGAGAGGAATAGTGCCCCATCATTGGTATAAGTGGGAGGAATAGTGCCCCATCATAGGTATAAGTGGGATGAATAGTGCCCTATCATTGGTATAAGTGGGAGGAATAGTGCAACATCATTGGTATAAGTGGGAGGTATAGTGCCCCATCATTGGTATAAGTGGGAGGAATAGTGCCCCATCATTGGTATAAGTGGGAGGAATAGTGCCCCATCAAGTAGTGTCAGTGTCAAGAATTATGCCCCAGTGTCAGTGGGAGGAATAATGCCTCACATCATTGGGAGAAATAGTACGGGATAGAGGGCAGGAATAAGCCCCTGTGGGAAACGTACCTACTTCTCCAACCTTCCAAAAAAGCTCTGTGTAACGACTTTCCACTTCTTTGTAAATAAACCCCTGTGGGATCTACACCTACCACCTCAACATAATTAAAAAGAAGCCCCTGTGGGACCTCTGCCTACCTCCTCAACCTTCTGAAAAAAGCCCTGTGGAATACGTTCTTACTTCTTTATAAGCCCCAGTGGCACCTGTACCCACTCCTGTTGGATGTGAACCAACTTTCACGTCGTCTTCATAAATACACCCATGTGGAATCTAAACCAACTTTCACATCGTCTTCAGAAAAATACACCCCTTTGGGGGTCTAAACCAACTCACATTGTCTTCATAAAAGCGCTCCTGTGGGATCTAAATCAACTTTCAAATCGTCTTCATAAATACACCTCTACTGGATATAAACCAACTTACACAACGTCTTCATAAATACACCCCTGTGGGATCTAAACCAACTTTTAGGTTGTCCTACTTTCTCAACTTTTTCATAAAACAAGCCCCCTGTTCAGTCTCTACCTCCTACCTTTTCAACTATCTCCTATATAAACCTCTGTGCCATCTATACAAACCTCAACTTCTTCATAAAAAAGCTCCTGTGGAATTTGCACCCAACTCCTCAACTTCTTATAAATACACACCTGAGGGATTTGTAACCACCTCCGATTTTTTAAAATAAGCCCCTAAACCATTTGCATTTGCAGCAGCTACAAAAGGTTTATCCTTTTCTACATAGCAAACGTTTTTCTTCTCGGAAAGAGATGGGATGGGAGGCTCAACCTTACACTTGGTTTTGATTAAACATCGATTATGCTCAACGCTCAATAGGTCTTTCCAGATGGACTAAACATTTCCCAACAAGATTCTACTATGGACATCCTTATTTCCCTTAAGGGGAGCTTTTACAATGCTTATTGCCTCTAGGTGCAGAGAAATGAAGCTCCACAGTCCCCATGGTGCCTACATCTCTCCACATAGATCTTATTTTATGGATCTGAGCCGGTCATCCCAATGTCTGTGGGCAAACCTCAGCAGATTTAGAACACACATTTTCGTGGACTATCTCCCTATTACCCGGTCATGGGCAGTTTTTTGGCAACTTGAATTTGAATGGAGCCAAAATTACAGCAGGCAGTAGGGAACGGACTATAATATCCTGCAAGGTAAAAAAGTGATAAAAGGAATTTATTCTGGAGGAAACCTTCCCCAAATCCCCAAATCTTTAAATGGACAACCTGATGTTGATCCAGGGAACCAGAAATTGTTGCTCCAGGGAATATCCGGTTGCCTCCTGGGGGATCAGGAAGAAATTTATTTTTTACCCCACCGGGCAACGTTTTTTTTAGCCTTCCTCTGGATCAGCTGTTGGTATCGTATTGTGTATGTGGAGGTTTTCTATTTCTTTATTTTCTTCTATTGGGTGAACTAGATGGACTTGTGTCTTTTTTCAACCCGACAAACTAGGCTTTCCTTCCAAACTGACTGGACTGAAGCAACTTTGTGTATCACAATCTATCTTTTCGTGCGTAGGGGGCCCCCGAAGCATGCATACATGTTCATACGTGTATGTATGTGGGTGTTAGGGGGGCCCCAAATTTTCTGTGTTTGAGTATTTTTTTATCATTTCCAATCGTTTTTTTTTTTTTTTTAAACTTTTTTTATCACATGGTCCCTGATTTTTGGGCAACAGGTTCTCTTTAATGAGACATCCAAAGTCTAAATGATCCCAGATGTCTCACCTGCCGTCCAATAAATCAAGTGCAGTGCAGATGTCAGAAAGTGAAAGGGGGGCCGGGAGTGACGTCCTACACATACATATCCAATCGGATCCCTTCCCTCTAGCAGACGGCATCCGCAATTCTGGTCCCTGGCCCAGAGACGGGCAAGAGGAGTCTGGGATACTGAGCGGGGAAGGGGCGCCCAGTACCTGGGGGTTTGGAAGTGATTGTGCAGCTGTTCAGCAGATAGATAGGATTCTAATGAGGAAAGGGTCAGGGTCTGCATCGCTTTAGATGTGATTTGACTTAATATGACATTTTTGTTGCAGGGGTTGGCCAAAATCTGAATTGTACCTTCGTGCAGACTACTGGAAAAATCAGTGAGCCAATCACACAAGCAGGAAATTATGTTTCTGGGGGGGGCGCTCTGTATACCATCTGACACCTCCAGGTTGTCATATTGCATAGTATTTTATAGAAAATTACAGCGCTGCAGATTGAAAAGAAAAAGGTAATTTTAATAACATTCAATTATAATAGGACTTGTGTAGAAATTGTATACACTAAAATATATTTTATTTTTTTTTTCCCCCACAAAAGTGGTTCTAAATAATGGAACCAAATTGGATTTATTTATCATATTCTACTTGGAGTTTAATTAATAAAAAACTGAAAGACTTTATTACAAAGAGATAAAAGCGATGACACCTGCCAGTCTCGGGGTAATTCTATGCTCTCCGCAGACATGCCAGAGGAGGTACGGGATGGGTACAAGGATGTTGTGGCATTAGGATAATCCCTGGAAATAAAAACAGCCTGTTACTAGAAGTGCTCTCGGGACACGGCGGGGCGAACGTTATGCCTCTGAGCGATTTCTCAAAGACAAGAGGCTCTTATCATTACTGGAAGGAAAATTGGATATCCTGTTCACTGAAGCAATGATCACAAAATTTAGGAAGATAATTATATGTAATTAAAATGACAAGCCCGGGCGCGATGTGTCATGTACAAGTTCAACTCCAAAAGGAATTTTAAAATATATTCTAGAAGTCAAGAAGCCTGCAGTCATCTAATAATAAAATACGATATTAAACGCCAAGGCTTCTTTTATATCACAATGCACAAAAATAAAGATGTGCTCAAAATTTACAGTATAGGTGTAAGGCTGCATTGCGTCTTTATGCGCAATTTTGTCACATTCTCATATAGCGTTTTTGAGCTTTGGCATTTTTTTTTTTTTTTTTAGCCAATAGAGAAGATTATCATCTGCTGCTAGGATTTTCAGCTTTTTTAGCCTTTCCATCAGCTTTTATTTATCTTATTATTTAGGACTAAAATGGTATTTTAGTTTTAGTCCCATTTTAGTCATCGTATTTTAGTCTACTAAAATCTCCAGCACATTTAGTCTAATAAAATCATTTTAGTCGACTAAAATCAAATGTATTTAGTTAAATTGTAATGCATTATATAAGCATTTCTCTAAAATTTCTAAACTCATATACTCCTGGAGTAAAAATAATGTAATAGGTTATTTTTGGTATTAAGGTTTGAACAAGCTCACAGATACTGATTTAGCCACTGTGGATGGTCTGAGGAGACCTGTAAAGTTGCAAAGTGCTCTGGATGGTCTGAGGAGACCTGTAAAGTTGCAAAGTGCTCTGGATGGTCTGAGGAGACCTGTAAAGTTGCAAAGTGCTTTGGATGGTCTGAGGAGGCCTGTAATGCTGCACAGTGCTCTGGATGGTCTGAGGAGGCCTGTAATGCTGCACAGTGCTCTGGATGGTCTGGGGAGGCATGTAATGCTGCACAGTGCTCTGGGTGGTCTGGGGAGGCCTGTAATGCTGCACAGTGCTCTGGATGGTGGTTTGAGGAGAGGGCCTGTAATGCTGCACAGTGCTCTGGATGGTCTGAGGAGGCGGCCTGTAATGCTGCAGAGTGCTCTGGATGGTGGTTAGAGGCGGCCTGTAAGGCTGCAAAGTGCTGAATGGTGGTCTCAGGTCTGAGGGATGGCCTGTAATGCACAGTGCTCTGGATGTCACTGCCAGTGGTAAGAGGAGGCCTGTAATAATGCACACACAGTGCTCTGGGTGGTCCGAGGAGGCCAGTAATGCTGCAGAATGCTCTTGACAGTGGTCCGAGGCGGCCTGTAATGCTGCAGAATGCTCTTGACGGTGGTCCGAGGAGGCCTGTAATGCTGCAGAATGCTCTTGACGGTGGTCCGAGGAGGCCTGTAATGCTGCACAGTGCTCTGGAAGGTGGTCTCAGGTCTGAGGGATGGCCTGTAATGCACAGCACTCGATGTCACTGCCAGTGGTCAGAGGAGGCCTGTAATAATGCACACTCAGTGCTCTGGACGAACGGTGGTCTGAGGGGAGGCCTTAGGCCTGCTGTACTTGTAATGTACACAAGTACTACATACTCACAGTCTGCTCTGGATGTGGGTGGTCATCTCGTGAGTCGGGACTCGGAAGTGGGACAGTCTCGTTGAGACTGGAAGTTAGTTCACAAGGGTAAACTTCCCTGCCTCATATTTTCATCCCGTTTTCATTCGTTAACAAACGGATTTGATTTTCGTCATAGTTTTCGTCAATGGAAGAAAATGTGCTGTACTTTTCTTTTTCATCACTAACGCTGACGAAAACGTTTTCATTGAGGAAATTAGCACTGGCTCCATGTACACGGGAAGTTTGAAAAACTCTTCTGAAAGCTGGAACTTGACAGCTATTAACCGACGCTTAAAAACGTCTGTTATGCCACTTGTGCATGCCGCATTTATGAATGTTTTCATTTAGAATCGCTTTTTTCCAGATTACAGATTGTACTGATCGGTATACCCTCGCAATTGCCTCCAATGCAGGAAATCTCTCTCTCTCTCAGGGTTCCGGAAAGTCTGTTTCTCCATATTGCAAATGGTCAGAAATGTTTTCCCATTAACCACTTACTTACCGGGCACTTTCACCCCCTTCCTGCCCAGGCCAATTTTCAACTTTCAGCGCCGTCAGATTTTGAATGACAATTGCGCCACCATGCAACACTGTACCCATATGATATTTTTATAATTTTTTTTCACACGGAGCTTTCTTTTGGAGGTATTTGAATCGCTACTGGGGTTTTTCACTTTTTACTAAAAAACAAAAATAAGGCAGAAAAAATAAACAGTTTCATAGTTTGTTATAAAATTTTGAAAACAGGTCATTTTTCTCCTTCACGGATGTGCACTGATGTGACAGCACTGATAGGCACTGATCGGCGGAACTCATATGCACTGGTAGGCGACACTGATGATGAGGCACTGATAGGTGGCACTGGTAGGCGGCACTTATATGCACTGGTAGGTGGCAATGGTGACCACTGCATAGCAGCAGCAGCTCTTCGTGATTGGGACCGATGAAACTGGCAGAAGTCGCTAATTGGAAAAAAAAAAAACACAATTACGATCTTGTGTTTACATCATGTGGTCAGCTGTCATTGGCAGACAGCTGATCACGTGGTAAGGGGCCGGGATCAGCTCCTTACTCTGATCTGTGATCAGCTGAGTCTCATTGACTCAGTGATCACAAAGCGCGCCGGCAGTGCATTCTCGTACATGAACGCCCTCCCGGCAAATAAGCGCGGCTTCAGTGCGGGCGGGAGATGGTCAAAAACACCTATAAACGAGAAAGCGACTTACCGCACGCATTTAGACACGTTTGAACGCCATTACAAGCATTTGGAGTTTTTTCTTTGTCTTTCGTTTGAGCAGAAAATTGCGCAAAAACTCAATTCCATTAATTTCTATGGAAATCGTGCATTCACTTGAATGGGCTGCCATACACACAACAAAAACCCCAAAGTAGCTAAGGAACATTTTCAGTTGTTTAGCGTCGCATGTTTTGGCGCGATTTTAGCCCGCCTTGTTAGCTCAAGAGCCTTTTCAGTCGTGTCGCATGTTTTTTCTTTTCAGTGACCACTGTGGCACATTCCTACCGTGGCTTGGCAAGCAACAAAGGTGCAGTAAAACTTGCGTCTGCTAGCCATGATTGGGGCATGGCAAGCGGCGCAGAAACCGCAAGCTTTGCCCCGCGTCCCTGAAACGCGCTACAAGCGCGCATCGCACTTGCGTCCCCATAATAGCATGCCAACTGCGATTGGGGCATCATTAACAATCACACAGAATTCACATCTGCGTGCTTCTGAATACGCGGCAACCCGTACAGAACAAACGTGCTTTGCTATTATACCAACGCAAGCACTATGCGCGTTTGCAGCGCGTTAACAAAACACACAGTGAAGTGTGCTTTTTTTCTGCGCAGGTTGCCACGTGTTTGGAAACGCACAAATGTGAAAGCAGCCCAATTGTTAATGACACCCCAATCGCAGTTAGCATGCCAATATGGCGACGCAAGCGGGATGCGCGCATGCAGTGCGTTTGAGATGAGCGGCAAAGCTCGCGGTTTTTGTGGCAGTCGCCTCACGTTTGGAAATGCACAGATATGAATGCAGCCTAATTGTTAATGACACTTCAATTACGTTTAGACGCGTTTTGCCGCGTGCCAAACTGGGCACTGAAATAAATGTGCGACACTTTATAATCGAAAAGGTTCTTGAGCTACTTTGTTGCAAGTGAATGCTAGTTTACACGTAAAAAATTAAAAAAAAAATCAATAAAACTCGAGCGGGAATGCGTGTTTCTGCTAGGTGTGAATGCATTGTGCTTGGGAGGAGATTTTTTAGGCAGCAATGATGACCTGGGAGGAGATCACCGGTCTTATCAAAGTTTCATAGGAATGCTGATGGACTTCTGTGAGTAAGGCTCCACTCCCACTTGTGTGACTTGTCATGCAACTTTGGACATCAAAAAGTCGCATGACAAGTCGTTCCCCATGTTTTCCAATGATACCCATTCATATATGCGCGACTTAAAGTTGCGGCAACTTCAAAAGTTGTTCATGCACTACTTTGGTCCAACTTTCATGCAAATTGAGGGCCATAGACTTCAATGTTAAGGCCCCTTTCACACTAGTGTGACCTGAAAGTCGTGTGATTTTGCCGCAATTTTGAAGCAACTTTAAACCCGAGTTCCATCCAGTTAAAAGATAGCAGCTACAAAAAGTGTAGCTGCTGACATTTAACAATCGGACACTCACCTGTCCCTCGCTCCAGCGATGCGGTCGCCCGAGGGCTCGATTTTCTCCCCCTCCCCTCGGCAGCGCTGGCATCACAAGTGTGGGCACCCAGCTTTGGCTTCAAAGCCGGGCGCGTACTGCACATGCGCGAGTCGCGCTGCGGCTTGTGAATGGCCGGCGTATCGCCGAGAGGGGGGTGAAAACTGGGTCCCCGATGCCCCCCCCCCCCCCAAAAAAAATGACATGCCAATTGTGGCATGTCAGGGGTCACCTTCCTATAAAGCGGAAGTTCCCCTTTTGGGTGGAACTCCACTTTAAGCAATGCCTGTGTAATCTTGAGGTGTATGGACCTCAAATCGCATTAAAGTCGGACCATCAGCCATCTAGTGGCCGTAATGCATTATTTTCCTTAAACAAACTAATAAAAATCATTCGACCTGAAGAGAAAAGTTTCTAGTAACATTTGTTTTTCTTTATCGTCTCAGATGGTAAAGCTGCCCATTCCTCTTGGTAAAAAGCCTCCAGTTCCTGGAAATTCTTGGGCTGTTTTGCATGAATTGCACGTTTGAGATCTCCCCAGAGTGGCTCAATGACATTGAGGTCAGGAGACTGAGATGGCCACTCCAGAACCTTCACTTTATTCTGCTGTAGCCAATGAGAGGTCCACTTGGCCTTGTGTTTTGGATCATTGTCATGTTGGAATGTCCAAGTACATCCCATGCGCAGCTTCCTGGCTGATGAATGCAAATGTTCCTCCAGTATTTTTGATAACTGCATTCATCTTGCCATCAATTTTGACCAAATTTCCTGTGCCTTTGTAGCTAACACATCCCCAAAACATCAGCGATCCACCTCCGTGTTTCACAGGCCTTGATGACAAATGTAGGGTTTATGGTTGTGGCCAAAACCTCAATTTTGGTCTCATCACTCAAAATGACTTTGCGCTAGAAGGTTTGAGGCTTGTCTCTGTGCTGTTTGGCGTATTGTAAGCAGGATACTTTGCATTTGCATACGTGGCATTTGCATAGTAATGGCTTTCTTCTGGCAACTCGACCATGCAGCCCATCTTTCTTCAAGTGCCTCCTTATTGTGCATCTAGAAACAGCCACACCACGTTTTCAGAGTCCTGAAGTTATTGTGGGTTTTTCTTTGCATCCCAAATAACTTTCCTGGCAGTTGTGGCTGAAATTTTAGTCGGTCTACCTGACCGTGGTTTGGTTTCAACAGAGCCCCTCATTTTCCACTTCTTGATTAGAGTTTGAACACTGCTGATTGGCATTCTCAATTCCTTGGATATCTTTTTATATCCGTTTTCTGTTTTATACAGTTCAATTACCTTTTCCCGCAGATCCTTTGACAATTCTTTTGCTTTCCCCAATGACTCAGAATCCAGAAATGTCAGTGCAGCACTGGATGAAAGATGCAAGGGTCTGTCAGCAGTCCAGAAACACATTGACCTTTTATACGCACACATTAATTACAAGCAAGCAGATCACAGGTGAGGATGGTTACCTTTAATAGCCATTCAAACCCCTTTGTGTCAACTTGTGTGCATGTTATCAGGCCAAAATCACCAGGGTATGTAAACTTTTGATCAGGGTCATTTGGGAAGTTTCTGTTGTCATTAAGATTTAAAAAGAGTAAACACAGTTGATTGATAATAAATGGCTTCAGCCAAACACTAACCATGAGTGAAAGAAATGTTTTTGTATTATCATTTATATTCTCTGAAAAATGCCCAAGAAATCATAAATTCTGCCAGGGTATGTAAACCTATGAGCACAACTGTGTGCAATATGTATATATATATATATATGTATCGATAATTTCCATTGGTAGGAGTGGACACTAGACGAACGAACATTAATTACA
>BLSH010412837.1:216528-230666 GCA_018402905.1 Glandirana rugosa | reverse complement strand
AGCTCAGGGATGCCCACTGACTCATGGGAAATGATGACTCACATCTCCCATGAGCGAGGCAGGAAGTGATGCGGATCAGGAAGTGGAAGACTACAGGGACCACATAGCAACAGGGCACTTAGGGTGAGTATCATTTTTTTTTTTTTTTCCAAAGGTGATTCATCATGCATAGAGGATTTGAAATATATAAAGATGTATTTGTAGGTGGAACTCCGCTTTAAGGAGGGAATTTTTGCAACATGTAACTGACATTGGGGTAACATGCAAAGGCTGCAGGGTTATTTGCAAGGGACACATCAGTCACCCTGTGAATATTGGCTTTAACTTTCATCCAGAAACCTTGCAGATGAAGGCATTCCCACAAAATGTGAAGCAGAGTACCAATTTCCCATTGACATTGTTAAAATAGGAGGGGGGGGGGGTGATATAGGTGGGTCGATCAAATGTAGGACCTGTGGGGTTTGAACCACAGAGTCATAATTTTGCATCCATTTTCCTGATAAAGAGTTGGCAATGGATGCTTTATGGGCAAAAAAGGCAAATCTGGCCTCTCTGAAACTGCATTAGTGTGGTCTGCAGTTCGTCTTCCCATTTACGTAAAAAGGTAAAGTTACGCGGTCATAATTCTGAGACCAGCATAATAGAAGACAACGACAGGTAGTGCCTTAATAGTGTTTTATCTAGATAAAGACTAGACATGTGCACTGCCGAAAAATTAGGTTGTTTTAGTTTCTTTTTTTTTTTTCGGGTCATTCGTTATGATTGAAATTCGTTCTTTCGAATAATTTCGTAACTTTGTAAAAATTCAAATTAGAAATTTGTAAATTTGAAATTTGGAAATAACTACTAACTAATAAGAAAAAAAAAAAAAAACAATCCCCTCTGGGTGATCTATGTACATTGCAAGGATTATAACAAACTTTGTTGCAGATGCCTAACTTTTGTTATTATGAAGAAATCCCTCTGTGCCTCTGTTATCAGTGGGTCTAATGGAAGTGGTTTCATAATTAACTGTCAGGTGTGCACCTGCTGGGCACCAATGATGAAAGCTGCTGAGCCTGCATCCCTTTAGACGTGTTCCTATAGAAAGTATCTCTCCAAAAATGGCATTTTTGCTGCAGGGTATGCCTGAAATCTGACTTTCATCTTCTGGGAAAATTGGTGAGCCAATCACACAAGCAGGAAATTATGTTTCTGGGGAGTGGTCAGTACACACTCTGTGTACAGAACAACTCCAGGTAGCCATATTGCAATGCATTCTCGAAAAATTACATCGGCCGCAGATTGAAAAGGAAAGGCAATTTTAATACCATTCAATTACAATATGATTAATGTCGCAATTATATGCGCAATATTATTTTTTCTTTATTTGCTATTTTTTCCCTCACAAAAGTGGAGTTACCCTTTAAAATTATAGGTATTGGAATTTCCTTTCAAATTTGCCTGTTAGTGAACGTAACGAATACAAATTTTCCAAAATAACGAATGCCGCATTTAAACAAATGGAACAGAACAAATTAATAATAATAAATAATAATAAAAGTTATTAATATTATTTATTAATTCATTGCGTTCCATACGTTTAGATGCGGCATTCGTTATTTCGGATAATTCGTAACTTTGGATAAATTCGTATTCGTTAGGTTTACTAACAGCCAAATTTTAACCACTTCAGCCCCGGAAGGATTTCCAGCTTTAGGACCGGAGCCCTTTTTGCGATTCGGCGCTGCGTCGCTTTAACTGACAATTGCGCGGTCGTGCGACGTTGTAGCCAAACGAAATTTGCGTCCTTTTTTTCCCACAAATAGAGCTTTCTTTTGGTGGTATTTGATCACCGCTGCGTCATTTCTGATCGCCGCTATAAACAAAAGAAGAGCAACAATTTTGCAAAAAAACCCAAATTTCTTACTTTTTCCTAAAATACAAATCCAAAAAAAAAAAATATAAAAAAACATTTTTTTTCACCGTTTTTGGCCGATTTATATTCTTCCTCATATTTGCGATAAAAAAAAAAATCGCAATCAGCGTTTATTGATTGGTTTGCGCAAAAGTGGTCGCGTTTACGGATGATGAGAATTCATTTTTGGGGTTTTTATTTTTTTTTTTTTTTTTATTAGTAATGGCGGCGATCTGCGATTTTTTGCGGTACTGCGATATTTCAGCGGACATGTCGGACCATTTTGACACTTTTTTGGGACCATTGGCATTTATACAGCGATCAGTGCTATAAAAATGCACTGATTACTGTGTAAATGCCATTGGCAGTGACGGGGTTAACCTGCAGGGGGCGCTCTAAGGGTTAACTATGTTCCCTGGGCGTGTTCTAACTGTAGGGGGACTGCACTATCTGGGGAAGGGAAGTGGTCACAGCCTTCGTATACAGGAAGACTGTGATCACAGCCCTTCCCCCTCACACAGAGCGGAGGTCCGTGTTTACATACACGGACCTCCGCTCCTTCGCTCCGGGGGGGCCATCGCGGGTAGCCGGCGGCAATCAAAGCCGCCGCACCCGCTCCCTGGCCCTCCCCGAACTAAACTCGTTCCCGCAGCCGCCGTCGTATGACGGCGTTTTGCGGGAACGAACCACTTTGCAGTCGTCAAATGCCGATCGGCGGTCGGCAAGTGGTTAAATGAAATTCCAAAACCTATTTACTAGTTAGTAATAGTTATTATTAGTTAGTTGTTATTTTGGATTTTTGAGTTTTCGCATTTTCGGATTTTCGTAATTAAATTTTCAGACTTTTGTTCCTTTGAACTTTCGAATTTCCAGATTTTCGAATTTTCGTTCTTTCGAATTTTCAGTAACATTCGTTACAACAGTTTCCGTTAATTCGGAAATATTCAAATTTCATCCAAAAACCAAAATTAGGAACAAAACAAATAGCACATGTCTAATAAAGACTTTGAAAGGGGGGAGTGGATGTAAGTCGTGATGTAGACAGAATAGTGATTGGAGGTGGCAACCTAGTGGAATATATAATTAAATGTCCATAGTACGGGTAAAGGTGCATTTTAAAGGACAGTCTACAAATCACATGGCAGAAACAGAAGCGTGCCCTAAGCGACTTTATTATTCTTGAGTGTTCTGGACACAAACTATCCATTGCATGTGAAATGTTTCGATCCATCAGTAGAATAGCCCAGTCCTCACAATGCCCATCTGCCATCACCATCAAGAAACCGATTTGCAACTTTTATGACAAAACGATCTTGCAGCTTACAACTTCGCTTACTAGCAATTGTAATCTTTACTCGATCTCTCATTAAAGTTCGGATGGATTCCAAGCAGGTGACTTCCTAGCAGCGATGTTCATTCTCTGCAGTTGGCAGAAAAGCGATTACCGAGTATTCCTCGAAGACATGTAAAACCAACGCACAGGAAGAAAGTCACCCAGAGCCTGGAGCTCAGGAGAGGCTTCCCTTCCCTACAAAAGTCCTGCCAAGAACAAGTCAAGGTTTGTCCTATAAAAATAAAACCCTTGAAACACAGAGGAGGACCTACAGCAGAGATTTATCTCCGGTACTTGTGATCATTTCTGCTTGGTTGACCTGGTAAGAGCGTGTGGATGAATCAAAGAGATGAAGTCATGAGAGGACAGATCGATCTGCATTTTAGGAAATGTTCAGCAATGCAATACCTTCCAGATCTTGACTCAGCAGAACCAAAATCATTCATTCCAGTATGAGGTGCAGCAAAAATAAATAAAAATGGAGGTCCGATTGCACCATATATCAGCAATTTGACATGTGCACAGCGCCCCCGGATGGCTTCATACATGCAGGAACACCAAGACGTAACGGCAACAACTTTTTCTGCTGGACATGATGTCTTCTTTGTATGAATGGTATAGAAGGTGCAAATTTTGGCATCCAAACTTCTTGGCATCCAAATTTAGTATCCAGGACACCACAGAATTAGTTACGTCTCCCTGGCTGCCACAAGGCCAGCAACACTTTCACTGTACTGTCGCCGCATAAAGGATTAATAGAGAATGATCCAGAGGTCTCTCTGCAGGGTCCATTTTATTAGATCGATTTAAAGAGCAACTAAACTTTTAATTCTAAATTGAGGATATAAACCCAACGCATCCCAAAAGTTGCCAATTCCTGATAACCTCATCACAACGTCAATCCAATGATCTGTAGCAATCAGCGTGTCTTCAATACTACTTTTTTGGCATCATAGTAGTAAAATATTAAAAAAGGTCGGTTCTTTTTCCCCAGATAGTCAATGCCCCTCAAAAAGGGTACATTTGGCTTATTGGTTTGCAGTCATGAGACTGTGCCTAAAGCTGAGGAGCAATCTGGGAAAGTGAGGTCATTGGTGTCCTGCGGTCTTGGTCAACTGCGAGACCGGCAGTCAAAATACAATTGCTGCGTCAGGAGATTCCTCCATATGCGCTGTGTAGTGGGGATGGAGAAATCAGTGTATGGACAGCTTTACTCTTCAAGTGGGACAGGAAGACAGGAAGTGAAACCTCCAATATTCCCCATAACATTATACAGGGTGGGCCATTTATATGGATACACCTTAATAAAATGGGAATGGTTGGTGATATTAACTTCCGGTTTGTGGCACATTAGTATATGTGAGGGGGGAAACTTTTCAAGATGGGTGGTGACCATGGCAGCCATTTTGAAGTCAGCCATTTTGAATCCAACTTTTGTTTTTTCAATAGGAAGAGGGTCATGTGACACATCAAACTTATTTAAAAACTTCATTTTAACGTAACTTTATTCTTTCATGAGTTATTTACAGGTTTCTGACCACTTATAAAATGTGTTCAATGTGCTGCCCATTGTGTTGGATTGTCAATGCAACCCTCTTCTCCCACTCTTCACACACTGATAGCAACACTGCAGGAGAAATGCTAGCACAGGCTTCCAGTATCCGTAGTTTCAGGTGCTGCACATCTCGTATCTTCACAGCATAGACAATTGCCTTCAGATGACCCCAAAGATAAAAGTCTAAGGGGGTCAGATAGGGAGACCCTGGGGGCCATTCAACTGGCCCACGACGACCAATCCAGTTGAATGGCCCCCAAGGTGCTGTGAAGTGGCTCTGCGGCTTACGTTTGTAATTGCAAATGTGTGCAAACTAAACCAGTTTTTAATGCATACCGTTAGACAGGATAATTTGGTTGGTTGCAAGCTGGTCAGTAAGTTGAGCTGAGAATTTTCTTTGGTTTTGTTCGATGAGTGTCATCCTCCTTGCTGCAAAGGTCAGTTATAGGTGGGGGCGGTGGCCATTTGTTTGTACAGTTGGATCAATGGAAAAAAAGTTGACATTTTTCGGCGTTATGCATTGGCGTTTTTGAGCGTTAGTGAGCGTCGGCGTCAATAGGCGTTTTTTAAAAAAAATCATCCCTCTGCTATTTTTCAACCTAAAAACATCGGCGTCAAAAAACGCCGGAAAACGCCAGTACAATATTAGTTGGCGTTAGTTGGCGTTTTGTGGCGTCGGCGTCAAAAAACGTCAAAACATTTCAGCCTCAGAACGCGATGGCCATGGGTTCTACTTTCTGCTCACTAACGCCGACGCCACCTACAGCTCAAAAACGCCGACGTTTTTATGGGGCCATTGACTAACATGGAGAGCTGCAAAAAACGCCAGAAAACGCCGGCGTCAAAAAACGTCCGTGTGTATGAGGCCTTACATTTTTGGAAAACTCATTCAATGAATCCAAGCTCTGCAAGCTGAGATAACATGCACTGCATTGATGCATTCACACAATGTCACAGTAACCATGAGATAAAACAAAGTTCGGGAATATTACTTTATCCCATTGTTTTGCAAATCTATGTACACTACAAACTGTATGATTGAATCGGTTCTGATATCGCTGTTTTACTAACCTGACAGCTAAATAGGAAACCTTCATTTTGTTTGCAATATTAAAAATTATAACTACCAGCAGCAAGAAGTCCTTACATTTAAAGAGCACCTGTCATTTCAGATCCATCATGGCAGCATCTGTTAGCGGGCATCCACTCACCTGCTGCCACCACGTCCCTCACCTTGTTGTGTCACTGCCACATCACCAGCCCTGCCATTAAAGTGGCTGGTGATGTGGCAGTGACACAACAAGGTGAGGGATGTGGCGGCAGCAGGTGAGTGGATGCCCGCTAACAGATGCTGCCACTGTCGGTGAGTCAACAGCAGGTCAGAGGAGGAGTCGCTATGGGACAGAGATGACAGCTGCTCTTTAAAAATTATGATTTAAAATTGAGTCGATTTAAATCCAGCCTTTTTACTAGCGATTTAAATCGTGATTTAATTTGACTTGATTTAATTCAAATCCACCCTGGATTTCCCTGATTGCACATAAGACCAATTACAAATTTTCTCGGCCAAGAGTGAATTCAATGACTGGAAATTCATTCACTCTCAGATTTGACAAAAAAAAAAAGGAATATCCTTGTCATTCTAATTTTTTCCACCCGCTCTGGTTGAAACTCGTTGTTGAATATTCCCCTTTAACTCTTAGATAATCAAACGAACGCTCTGAAAATGACAATTTTCTAATGAAAATCTACAAATGTAAGGCCACTTTTAGGAACAATGATTTATGAGATTTCTCAAAATTGCTGTTGTATTGAAGACAGCTTCTGTAACGCAGCTTAGAGACTCCTTTCTAAACAGAAACGCATAATGCTGCACATAGCCAGGTTCAGGTTTGTATTCAAGGAGGTAGATGTATTACTTTGCAGTGAACTTACAACCCAGTGTTACGAATGTCTCCCTTTTCAAATATTAAAAGTTTGTCAGTGTTAATGTATCTACTACACATTTTCACATGCTTTATATTAAAAAAAAAAAAAGATAAAAAAAAAAAAAAAAAAAGTAGGAGGGTGAGGTAAAGAAGATTATCTTAATTGCTTTCAAGACCTATCAAGTGCAAGGCAACAGAAAACATCAACTCTGACTCACTGATGAAACCGTTTTCTCCCAACACTATCCATTTGCTTTGAGTCTAGAAGAAATACAAATACAAAAAACAGTGCCAGTTAAGCAGAGGAGTGGGAGTTGGAGGCAATCTATGGACTTCATCTACCAACACCTTTCGCAACCTTTTGCTAAAATCAAATCATCAGAGGGAAGAATGTTCCTTAAATTAATGTTTAGAGGAAGAATGTTCCTTACATTGGTGGCCAGTGGGAAGAATGTTCCTTACATTGGTGACCAGTGGGAAGAATGTTCCTTACATTGGTGGCCAGTGGGAAGAATGCTCCTTACATTGGTGGTCAGTGGGAAGAATGCTCCTTACATTGGTGGCCAGTGGGAAGAATGCTCCTTACATTGGTGGTCAGTGGGAAGAATGTTCCTCACAATGGTGGTTAGTGGGAAGAATGCCTCTTACATTGCTGGATTGTGGGAAGAATTGTCCCCCTATACCAGTAGTCAGTGGGAAAGATTGTCCTTTTATATTGGTGGTCAGTGGGAAAAAAAAAAAAAAAGTAGGAAGGTGAGGTAAAGAAGATTATCTTAATTGCTTTCAAGACCTATCAAGTGCAAGGCAACAGAAAACATCAACTCTGACTCACTGATGAAACAGTTTTCTCCCAACACTATCCATATGCTTTGAGTCTAGAAAAAATACAAATACAAAAAACAGTGCCAGTCAAGCAGAGGAGTGGGAGTTGGAGGCAATCTATGGACTTCATCTACCAACACCTTTCACAACCTTTTGCTAAAATCAAATCATCAGAGGGAAGAATGTTCCTTAAATTGATGTTTAGAGGAAATAATGTCCTTTACATTGGTGGTTAGTGTGAAGAAGGTTCCTTACATTGGTGGTCAATGGGAGGAACGCCCCTTAGACTGGTGGTAATGGGAAGAATGTTCCTTACACTGGTCAGTAAGAACGTCCCTTAGATTGGTGGTTTGAGGAATGAACGTCCTTTACATTGGTGGTTAGTGGGAAGAATGCTCCTTACATTGGTGATCAGTGGGAAGAATGTTCCTTACATTGGTGATCAGTGGGAAGAATGTTCCTTACATTGGTGGTCAGTGGGAAGAATGTTCCTTACATTGGTGGCCAGTGGGTAGAATGCTCCTTAGATTGGTGGTCAGTGAGAAGAACACCCCTCAGATTGGTGGTTAGTGGGAATAATTTTCCCTAAACTGGTGGTTAGTGGGAAGAACCCCCCTTAGATTGGGGGTCAGTGGGAAGAAAGTTCCTTACAATAGTTTTCAATGGGAAGAACGCCCCTTAAATTGGTGGTTAAAGGGAAGAAAGTCCTTTACACATTGGTGGTTCAGGAGAAGAATGTTCTTACATTGGTGAGAATATTGCCCGTTACATTGGTACTTACGATGGTGGTTACTGGATAGAATGCCTCCCTTATATAGGTTGAGAGATGGAAGAATCTCTCTTACATTGACAGACAGTGAGATGAATGTCCTTAGATTGATGGGTAATGGGAAGAATGTTCCTGACAATGGTGGTTAGTGGGAAGAATGCCTCTTACATTGCTGGATAGTGGGAAGGATTGTCCCCTTATACTAGTCGTCAGTGGGAAGGATTGTCCTCTTATATTGGTGATCAGCGGTAAGAATGCACTTCTTACACTAGCATTCTGTGGAGAGAATGCCTCCTTACATTGGTGGTCAATGGGAAGAATGCCCCTTATATTGGTGGTCAATGAGAAAAATACCACTTACAGTGTTGGTCAGAATGTCACCTTTGATAACAGCTATAAAGATCACTGGTTTTATACCATTGGCTCTGCCAAGTGGCACTGGACACAAAACTATCTTGACGCAATCAGATGGGAGGTCAGTCAGCCACAGCTCAAGGAACTTTGTGACATCACATTAATTGCATAAGACACCAAACTGTTACCACCTAGATCAAGTTAAAAACACTCACTTGTAATTAAATAAACTGGGGTTTGTGAAGAAAAAAAAAAAAAAACAAAAAAACGTATTAATACATAGCCATAGGTTCAAAGTAAATACATAGTATAACATTTTTCATGAAATATTACAGCATGTGTAATGTAATGATATAGAGGTTTTTACAAAGTTGCCGAAATGTAATTATTCTACTTTGCTCTCTCACGAGAAGAACTTATCTACCAAAGTCATCCTTATCAGAGATCCAGAAGAATTAAAAAAATAAAAATGGAGACAGTTTGGAATGTAGCACCAGAGTCATTTGCCAATCCATACTGACATCTGTCATACCAGGAATGCTTACCACTCCCAACATAAACATTATCATATGACTGCAACACACTTATAGGTGTCAAACCGAATTAAATAAAGAATCTGTTTCCTAGATATGTCACAGAAGTAAGGAGAAACTGCTAATACATAAGACATGTTCACCATTTTAGTATATTAGGTTTCTTCACCCGTAGGGTCCAATCTTCTGTTTGACAGTCTACTTTTACAAAATTATCCTCCGGCGAGTCAATTGTACTACGTATGGCACTTGCCCCTATAGGGTTCCTAGGATTTTCTAGTAGGAAAGATCTAGAATAACTTCCTAGCAAGTCTTTTCTTGCCATTAGGGATTACCTTGTGCTTGTTCCGAACCCAGAAAACAGCTGCCATTCCTGGGCTAATGGACTTTGGGAGGGCGAGTCCCCAATTCGAAACTGATGTACACAAAACAGATAGGGATGTTTGGGACATCATTGTCCCAATATGGCCACAAAGCCAGAATAGGTCAAGGACAATGACCTAATATGCCATTTTGGGCCAATGATGTCACAAACATCCTCGTCTCTTTTGTATGTCCATTGCAGGGCAGGAAATCTCTTGCCCGAAGCTCAGGAATGACTGGCAACTTCCATATTTGGACCCAAACCTGTTTGGAACACACACAAGCTCATTTTCACCTGCCAAACAAGCAACATAGGCATATGGCTTGGACAGAAATATTCATGGACATACATGGTTTGCAAATTTATGCTTTTTATTAATAATTTTTGTAGGATTGTGACCTTTCATATTTTTACTAGAAGCTTGTTTGGATTCCTCAGAGATACAAAGAGTGAGAGCAGAGAAAAGACCAAGTGGTCCATCAAGTCCATCCCATTTTTTTTTCTTATATTTAAACATGTTTTTGTTCATTTTTATTTAACTTTTAAAACTTTTTGTCTAAGGCTCAGTTCCCACTGCGGCGACATGGGATCCGACTTGTGAGACCCAAAGGCACGACATGCCAAATTCAAAGTTTCCTGACAAGAGCTGTCTTAACGGATGCTACACAAGTCGCTGCGACTTTAGCAAAGGTTCCTGCACTACTTTAGTCAGACTTGGGTGCGATTTTAGCCCTTGTACAGCTCCTAAATAGCATCCAAGTCGGAAGGAAGTTGCAGGGCAAATTTACAGGCAAAGTCGTACGACATGACAGTGATTTGCATAAGAACAAAAACATATACACACCAGTCCTGCGCACGCGCTGAGTGATGCAAAAGACCCGTTATGGTTCAAAACTTTTCCAGTATAGAAGCAAAGATCATCCACAGGGATCCTGGTCTGGACGTTCTCTCCGAGCTGCGTTCTCTCTTCTATCGTAAATCCTGAAGCCAGAAATTTGAGGTTCCTTTGCAGGTGCAAATGTAGATTTTGACCCAAGGCTGGTAGATGGATGTACATATTGTCCGGGTGGCTCCCTACGCCTCTTGTAACAGAGCGCGGCCTTCGGATGTTAGAAAAGACTGACTCATCTCCTTGCAGCGGCAGAGGCACCTCTCCAGCCCATAATAACTGCGGGATCACAACTTTGACTTCTGGGTCAGAGCATTCAGCTGCAAAACAAATTGTGATTCACATATGAAGGTGATGTCAGTAGCTACAATGTTTTTCCAACCAGTCACACTACAGCCAATACATCGTGCAAGTCACAACAATGTACTTGTGTCAGCCCGAAAAGAAATTGTACGTTCTAGGGCAACGATTGTCAACCTTACCTTTAAAAAGTATGGAAAACTTTATAGCACCCCAGTCCAAAATATATGTTAAAAAAAAAAGAAAATGTAAAATGTCATCAATGGGAAACCTGAGCCTGTGACAATGCACACAACCACCTTGATGAAGCCTCCCCTCTCATCAGAGGTCTCACAGGACATTACAGCCCCCCCTACACATCAGGGTCACTCCATTTTGTCAGGTCTCCCCCCATCACATCAGCATCCCCCTGTACATTAGAGGCCCCCCCATCACATCAGCATCCCCCTGTACATTAGAGGCCCCCCTATCACATCAGAGTCACCTCATACATGGAGTGCCCATATCAGAATGCCTCCATCACATCAAAATCTCCCCACCCATCACATCAAAATCTCCCCACCCATCACATCAAAATCTCCCCATCCATTACATCAAAGTTCCCCCATCACAATCCACGTTGTCCTTCCCTACGGAGCTGGGTGGACTTGCACTCCCAGACTTTAACCACTTCACCTCCGGAAGAATTTCCCAGGTTAGGACCAGAGCACTTTTTGCGATTCGGCACTGCGTCGCTTTAACTGACAATTGCGCGGTCGTGCGGCGTTGTACCCAAACAAAATTTGCGTCCTTTTTTCCCACAAATAGAGATTTCTTTTGGTGGTATTTGATTGCCTCTGCGTCATTTCTGATCACCGTTATAAACAAAAGAAGAGCGACCATTTTGCAAAAAAACCCACATTTCTTACTTTTTGCTAAAATTCAAATAATAAAAAAAAATATATATATAAAAAAGACATTTTTTTTTTCACCGGTTTTGGCCAATTTATATTCTTCC
Organism: Glandirana rugosa; assembly: GCA_018402905.1. Taxonomy (NCBI): domain Eukaryota; kingdom Metazoa; phylum Chordata; class Amphibia; order Anura; family Ranidae; genus Glandirana; species Glandirana rugosa. The sequence goes on along the minus strand of BLSH010412837.1, from coordinate 218,925 downwards.
TCATATTTGTGATAAAAGAAATCGCAATCGACGTTTATTGATTGGTTTGCGCAAAAATGGCCGCGTTTACGGATGGTGAGAATGAATTTCTGGGGTTTTTATTTTTTACTAGTAATGGCGGCGATCTGCGATTTTTAGCGGTACTGCGATATTTCAGCGGACATGTCGGACATTTTTGAAACTTTTTTGGGACCATTGGCATTTATTCAGCGATGAGAAATTTAAATGTCCACTGATTACTGTATAAATGTCATTGGCAGTGAAGGGGTTAACCTGCAGGGGGAGAGCTAGGGGTTAACTGTGTTCCCTGGGTGTGTTCTTACTGTGGGGGGGTTGGGCTACCATGGGCATAAGAGATCCAATTGATCCCAGTGATAGGGATCAGTAGATCTCCCATGCCCGCACTGTCAGAATGGGGAACCGCCGTGTTTACATCGGCGGTTCCCCGTTCTTTGCCTGTGGCCGCTCATCGCGGCTCGCCGGCGGACATCGGGTCCGCCCGAGCCGCGGGCACACTCCTCAGGAGTGCGGCGGGCGCGCCTCCTATCGGCCATTCGCAGATCGCCATCTTATTACGGCAATTCGCGACCGGCGTCCACACTGCCTACCGCATATTTACTGGTTAAGACATACTTCTGGGCGGCAGTGTTGGTGTCAGTGTACTGGTGGATTCGGGGCTCCAGAGACCATGCGGCCACATGTTTGGAGGCTGCGTTTCTTGGATCCCTGATGGATCTCCGTAACCTGATCTATAGGGGACTGAGGGCTTATGCTATTCTCCCTGAACCTACACGGACTACGTTGAGAGTATGGAGGGTCGTGATCAGACGGTTCCACACTCCGAGCGAGCTGTCACATGACCAACCCCTGTGGGGAAACCCAAGACTTCCACACATACATACTGTACAGGACCCTCATATTTGGGACAAATATGGGATTAAAACTGTTGGAGATGTACTGGCATCAGGGGCTATGATAAGCTTTGCACAACTCTCTCTGAGATTTTGCCTGCCTGGATGGATGCTGTTTAGGTATTATCATCTTCGTCATGCAGTCAGAACTCAGTTCCCTAACCCGCCGACTCTAAAAGGGAACCCTATTGAGGACGTTGGTTCAGGGAGATGTGAGCAAACCCTTATCTACTTTATACAGTACACTTCTTACAAAGGACATACCCCGGTTGAGTAAGCTGTGGGAATACTGGAAAGAGGACATCCCGGATTTGGATAGGGGGGACTGGGAGGACAGTCTGGAACAGGGACCGAGGTTGGTGGTCTCTTCAAGGGATAAACTGATACAAGTTAAATTCTTACATAGGGTTTACTATACCCCAAAGAGGATGCATAGGATGTTTCCTGGACGTGAACCCTTATGCCCACATTGTGAAAACTGTGAAGGTACCAACCTTCATATGTTCTGGGAGTGTCCTAGGGTGGTGTCTTTCTGGAGGGAGGTCTTTGACTAAATAAATCTTGGCTTCAGGTGGAACTGCCTATGTCCCCGTCTTTGGCCTTCTTAGGAATCTCTGATGATGATGAGCAAAGGTCTCACCACTCTAAATTACCAATAGCCTACCTGCTGTACTATGCTAAAAAAGAGATATTGATGAAGTGGTCGTCACCAGTTAGGCCTGGGAGGCTATGGTGAACTCTGTACTACCATTATACAAATTGACGTATGCTAATAGAGGGTGTCACTGGAAATTGGAAAAGGTGTGGTCTCCTTGGCTGATGACTTAAGAGGATATGAGAATACACGCAATTTAGCTACTGTAATTCACCCGAATGCTATGAAGGATACAGAATATGAGTGTTCTATATACATATGTGAAATGTGCTTCTGCTAGGTAAGGTTGGCAAATTTCAATAGTGTATACGTTCATTGTTGTGACAACCGTGGCTTCTGCTTTATACTGTACAGCAAAGTGAATGTGAACCTGCTGTATCTACAACTATGTACCATCTAAGTTTGAATAATAAAGCACCACTGTTTGTTGAAAAAAAAAAGTTCCCCCATCACATCAAAGTTCCCCCATCAGAAACTACACTACCCCCTTGAAAAAAAAAAGTTGTTTGTCACCACGAAATAATAAGTTTGAATCTACCATGTATCAACATCTATGTCGTCCAAGTGTAAGTGAAACGACATGTCATATTTCGTCTTCGGTGCCAACAGTGTTGTTACTTGCATATGTGATAACTTTAAACGGTTGGAATGGATCGTCTTCGTGTAAAGTGTATACATATATCTTGTGAGTATAAGACATAGGAAGTATCGTAAGCCCACTTAATGTCATCGATTTAACGCACATAAGAGTATAGGAGAATTCAGTAGTCGGTTCCTCTGGTGTGGAAAAGGTTAAAGGTCACTGTGGGAGATAATCGTATGCAGTTAAAC
>BLSH010412837.1:190853-214076 GCA_018402905.1 Glandirana rugosa | reverse complement strand
CATCAAAAATCTCCCCATCCCATCAAAAATCTCCCCATCCAACACATGAGCGTTCCCCCTCTATCACATCAAAAATCTACCCAATCACCCCATCACAAGTTCCCTCATTACATAGCCCCCCAATCACACCACCCCCTACCAGTAGCTTGGCAGAGAGCGAGAGATGGAAGAGGTCTGAAGAAGGCAGACTTCTGTCTTCTGCTGAATCCTGGGGGTGGCCCTGCATGCCGCCTGCCCTGGTCATACATTGTCATGGTGCAGACAAGCTGGCAGCTATCACTATAGAAACAAATGACGCAATGCGACCTGGCCCTAGAGCGGCATTAGTTGTTGTGGTGCTGGCAGCTGGCCCACCTGCACCATGGCTACTTATGTAGTTAATCCAGGGTAAATGGGGTCCTGCGCTGCCGGCACCCAAGGGGAACATAGACAGAACCCTGGATAAGCAACACTCTACATGGATTTTCATTGTTTAGGTCTTGCCAGTCCAGGTTTTTCCCAAGGAGTGCCAACAATCTCACACAAAGGGCTTAAAGTGGAAGCACTCCAAAGAGCAGCACAGTGGCTATGTGGTTAGCACTTCTGCTTAACAGTACTAGTGTCGTTGGTTCAAATAATAACCACGGCACTACCTGCAAGGAGTTTGCATGTTCTCCCTGTGCAGGTTTCCTCCGGGTACTCCTGTTTCCTCCCACACTCCAAAGACATTTTAATTGTCCCCTGTCTAAATTGGCCCTAGTATATGTATGAATGCGAGTTAGGGATCTTAGATTGTAAGCTCCTTGAGGGCAGGGACTGATGTGAATGTATAATATATATATGTGTGTGTAAATCGCTGTGTAAATTGACGGCTCTATAGAGGTGCCTGTAATAAAAAAAAAAATGAATAAACGCCCCCCGGTCTGTTACCAACAGTATTGCTAGACTGTAAAACTGATGACGTTGCTTCTGATCCATGTGCCGTCCATGATCATGGCTGCTTTTTATTCAGCGACAAATATTCAATGCAATATGGCAACCTGGAGATGCAATTTCCTACTTGTGTGATTGGCTCAGTGATTTTCCCAGAAGTCTGCACTAAAAATACAAGTAAAATTTTAAGCACCCTCTTAGAGATCAGAAATTTCATTTTTAGGGAGATTCTCTCTAATGTGTTATATACTTGTAAAGGGATTCAGATACTGAAACTTTCCTCATCAGAGCACCAAGAATACACCAGGTGATTATAATGATCACAGACACACCCTTTCAGAACTAAAACTGGAGAGGGTAAAATCTGACGAAGCTCTGCATAGAAACCAATCAGCTTCCAGATTTTTTTGTCCAAGTTTAATTGAACAAGCTGAAGTTGGAAGCTGATTGGCTACCATGCACAGCTGCACCAGATTTTGCACTCTCCAGTGTTAGTAAATCAACCCCTAATTGACAGCAGTGACAGCAGGGGTCATTCAATAATGAGCTGACCACTAGACCCAGATACTATAATACAGGGCTTGGCAAATTTGCTTAGAATCTAGGAGCCAGCTAAAAATGTTAGCAGCCAGTTTTTTAAATCAGCTGTCTAGTGCTCAGAACTGCATGTCCGGGTCATCCGGCAAAAAATTGCTCACGCCTGGTGCCAAGCAAAAAAAGACCGAAAAGTAAAAAAGTGGCACTGATGGGCTGCACTGATGAAGCTGCGCTCATGGGCAGTGATAGGTGGCACTAATGGGCACTGATGGGTTGCTCTGGAGGGCAGCGATAGGCTGTGCTGATGGGCTGCACTGATGGGCACTGACAGGTGGCGGGCACTGATAGGCAATGCTGATTAGGCTGTGCTGATAATCACTGACCGGCTGCGCTGATGGGCACTGATGGGGGTAGTACAATGAGCATAGGCTCTCATTAGTGTAATGGGAGTGCTTTTCTAATTGATTTAGTGGTTAATTGTTTAATTGCCAAACCATGCTCACTTGTATCATGCATATATATATTTCATGCAATGTATGTGTACATGAGGTTTGAATAAGTGCTGACTCTAGTGTGAAACCTGTTACCTTTTATCTTTATGTCATACCTGTGATGTGATTTTAATGCTTCAATAAAGATACCAAGGAGTGCAGCAATATTCCAGACTTGTGCATGTTACTGGACTCACCTCCAAGCTCTACACGCTGAGGGGCAGAACAGCCAATTCAGGGGCAGCGGGGGGAGAGAGATCTGAGAATGCGGCAGCGGGAGACATGGCCACTTCTCATGCATGAGTCTAATTATTTAATCAGAAAATCACAGGAGAAGGGGCATGACGTCACGGTTTGTTTTTTTTTTTGTTTTTTTTTTTTTAACCAGTGACAGAGAAACCGAGGAAGATTGCAGAAGAGTGCCTGCTCCTTTGTGGGCCAGAACGGGAACAGATTACTTGTCCTGCTTTGCTACATAAGGTAGTGTGTGTTCATTGTAATTTAGATTTTTTGGGGTTTACAACCACTTTAAGGGCGGTTTCACCCACTGGTGACAGGGGGCCTTCATAAGGAAGGGAGTGGAGGCCAACATGGCCCAGACGTAACACAAGGACTGAAGCAAGGGGTGCCGGAGTGGGGAAGAACACAGACAAACTAGGGAGGATACAGAGTCCTGTGAAGTCACACATAAGAGATAAGCAAAGGTGGCACCAGAGGGAAGGGATTAGCCTGTGGGCTAAAAATGTTTTTTCTGCTCCTGAATGCTGAAGAGGGAAACTACGAAGGTCCCACCAGGATGGACAATCAGTCCCCATTTCTACGTGAAGGAGTGTCATCATTTCTAGAAGGATTTTCTTAGGGGTTAGCTGACCACTGAGTTCAAGCTCTGCAAGCTGAGTGGGAGCAGGCTCAGAGAGGCTGCGGGGACCCACGACAGAAGTAGACGAGGACCTCTCCCTAGACCCAAGGCTGTATCTTGGCCTGGGCCAACAAGGCCCAGGCCTAGGGCGGCACTTTTCAGGGGGGCAGCACGAAAAGAGTCCCCGATGGCTTGCACTACACTTTTAGTCTTATTGGGTGGACTGGGCCGGGAGACAAACCGGTCTGCCACCCCCATAAAGCGGCTTCACTTGCTGCCAATATGACAATACCGGCAGGCCCCCATCAGAGGGGGACAGTCCATACATATGTAGGGGACCCAGGCGTCCCAAGGGGCCCAGGTGGCGGGCCCCAACCAACGAGTTGTTGTGCTGCCCCATAGCCAAACAGGAAGTGTGAGGCAATCTCTTAAGGAAATCCATTCCATTCCCCCCAAGGCCCTCAGAACTAGTGCCCCCACTAGGAAATTTCAGGGAGGGTATTAAACAGGAAGGGGTGTGACCTTGACAGGAAAGGGTGGCTCATATTTACATTAGGGGGGTGCATGAGTTTAGTCAGGCCTAGGGCAGCACAAAACCTAAATACAACGCTGCCTAGACCCCCACTCTGGCCTGCCGTGACATTACGGTAGCAGCAGGACTGTTTCCTCTGTGTCTATGTGCATACACGTTGCTCTCATGTAGCAGTAAAGCAATGTTGATAAAAAAGTACAAGGGAAGGCCTTGTTGGTGACCAAGCTGGAGGTGACCAGGTCACTGTAGTTGTGCAGTGGGAATGGGCTATAGATTGGCATTCCACAAGGCACATGTAAGCAGAAGCAGCAGTGGGGTGGTGCTTCTTCTACGCTTAATATCAGGGAACGGGAGCTCTTTAGCGTTATCTTTATTGCAGTGAAACCGGCGGTGGTGGCGAGGTTGCCTAACTGACACTACTCAAAAGTCTTCAGCATTAAGGTCACGCTAATTTTTAGGCCTCATGTACACAGGACGTTTAAAAAAAACTGTGTTTTTGAATAACCTTTATGGGCGTTTTCTGCGTTGGCGTCAGACGCCCCTAACAGCAGCTTTAAAAACGTCTAGTGTGCATGAGCCCTTACCAGTACACTCAAGTGCAGGGCCTTCTTAATGCATGGGCACAGTGCAATGCCCAAATGATAATTTTCCCTTACATCATACTTGCCAATTGTCCCGGATCTGCTGTGACAGTCACGTTTTTTACTAAGCTGTCCCAGGATGGCCATGTCCTAAGCAGCGTCCCGAAGCCTGTACGGTGCCCTTCTGATCCCAGTATTGTGCCCTCCTGATCCCCCTAATGTGCCTTTCTGGCCCCCTCCCCCACCCCCCATACTGTGCCCCCCACATACTGTGCCCCGTGTGTTGATTAGGCATTTTTTATGGTTTAAAAATCAATTTTATTGAAAAGTACTAATATATAGTTACATAGTTAGTCAGGATGAAAAAAAGACACAAATCCATCTAGTTCAACCAATAAAAAAAGAAAAAGAAAGAAAAAATATACACAACCCCATATACACAATCCTATACCCATAGTTGATCCAGAGGAAGGCAAAAAACCCCAGCAAAGCCATGATCGAATTTGCTATAGTAGGGGAAAAAATTCCTTCCTGATCCCCAGTAAAGCAATCGGATTTTCCCTGGATCAACTTTACCTATAAAATGTTAGTACCCAGTTATATTATTTACATTGAAGAAAGAGTCCAGGCTTTTTTTTTTTTTTTTTTAACGCAATCTACCGTGCTGGCCAGAACCCCCTCTGGAGGGAGTCTATTCCACATTTTCACAGCTCTTACTGTAAAGAAACCTTTCCGTATTTCCTCCAGACGTAAAGAGTGCCCCCTTGTCGTTTGTGATGACCTTAAAGCGTATAACTCAATACCAAGTTTATATGGACCACTTATGTATTTGTACATGTTGATCATATCCTCCCATAATCTCCTCCTCTCAAAAGAAAATAAATTCAGTTCCTCTAATCTTTCCTCATATCTGAGCTCCTCCATGCCTCTTATTAGTTTGGTTGCCCTTCTCTGCACTTTCTCCAGTTCCCCGATATTCTTTTTGAGAACTGGTGCCCAAAACTGAACTGCATATTCCAGATGAGGTCTTACTAATGATTTGTACAGGGGGGCAAAATAATGTCTCTGTCTTTGGAGTCCATACCTCTCTTAATACAAGAAAGGATTTTGCTTGCTTTGGAAACCGCAGCTTGGCATTGCATGCTATTATTAAGCTTATGATCTACCAAAACCCCCAGATCCTTCTCCACTATGGATTCCCCCAGTTGTACTCCCCCTAGTATGTACGAAACATGCATATTCTTAGCTCCCAAATGCATAACTTTACATTTATCTACATTAACCACTTCAGCCCCGGAAGGATTTCCCCCTTTAGGACCGGAGCCCTTTTTGCGATTCAGCACTGCGTCGCTTTAACTGAAAATTGCGCGGTCGTGCGACGTTGTACCCAAACGAAATTTGCGTCCTTTTTTTCCCACAAATAGAGCATTCTTTTGGTGGTATTTGATCACTGCTGCGTCATTTCTGATCGCCGCTATAAACAAAAGAAGAGCGACAATTTTGCAAAAAAACACAAAATTTCTTACTTTTTGCTAAAATACAAATCCAAAAAAAATATATAAAAAAACATTTTTTTTCATCGGTTTTGGCCAATTTATATTCTTCCTCATATTTGCGATAAAAAAAATCACAATTGGTGTTTATGGATTGGTTTGCGCAAAAGTGGTCGCGTTTACGGACGATGAGAATTAATTTCTGGGGTTTTTCTTTTTTTTTATATTTTTTACTAGTAATGGCGGCGATCTGCGATTTTTAGCGGTACTGCGATATTTCAGCGGACATGTCGGACCATTTTGACACTTTTTTGGGACCATTGGCATTTATACAGCGATCAGTGCTATAAAAATGCACTGATTACTGTGTAAATGCCATTGGCAGTGAAGGGGTTAACCTGCAGGGGGCGTTCTAAGGGTTAAGTATGTTCCCTGGGCGTGTTCTAACTGTGGGGGGACTGTCCTAGCAGGGGAAGGGAAGCGATCACGCCTTCCGTGTAGAGGAAGGCTGTGATCACAGCCCTTCCCCCTTCACAGAACAGAGGTCCGTGTTCACTTACACGGACCTCCGTTCTTTCACTCCGGGGGGGGGCATCGCAGGTGGCCGGCGGAGATCGACTCCGCCGCACCCGCTCCCTGGCCCCCCCCCGGACACAGTGAGCGCGCGGGCACGCCTCCGGCGGCACGCGGGGGCGCCTCCGGCGGCGTGCGCACGCTCACTGTGCGCGATCTGGCAGATTTGCCTTAAAGAGCCACTCTGTCGCCGTCAGATGCCGATCGGCGGTCGGCAAGTGGTTAAACCGCATTTGCCACATAGCTGCCCAATTAAACAGTGCATTAAGGTTGGCTTGTAAGTTGGAGACATCCTATATGGACGTTATTCCACTGCATAGCTTGGCGTCATCTGCAAACCCTGAAATGGTACTTTTAATCCCAGACCAGATATCATTTATAAATGTAGCGCCCCCTTAGTATAAGTGCTTTTACTTTTGTAGATTTTTGTTAGGTAAGGAAAACTCTAGTCAGGCTTGACTGTAGATGCAGGCCTGAATGTTTTGATCTGGGCTGGGAGTGGCTCAGGGGTGGCGTTGGAGATGGAGGGAAGGTACACTCCTTAGAGATCCCTCCCCTTGAGCTGGGAAAGCTCTAGAAGGGGGGTGGATGAGGAGGTACCACTTCCTGATGTATGACAAGGAGCTCTGACCAATCCAGCAGCTGGATTGGCAGGCCTCCTTAAATACAGCTATCTGCCAGCAGGTGTCGGGAGAGTTCAGATGGAAGAGTGAGGATGTAGTCAGGAGCTGCGGAGCAGGCCTTGCTCGGGAAGGGATTCCCCTTCTGGGGGGGGGGGGGGTGAACCTGGGGCTTGGGTGCAGCCAGGATCGGGAGTCGGCTCTTGGAGCGGCACAGGAGAAGCAGGAGAGCAGCTGAGGCCTACATGGAAGGAGACTCTTTAAAGGAATCACCAATAAGTCGGCGAGTGGCGGCCCCTGGGAGTTGGAGGAGATGGCTGGGACAGTCTGGAAGAGAGAGCAGTCTGTGGAAGACAGGAGGAACCAACCAAGGGGAAGGAGAGCCATTAGAGACACAAGAGAGGCTGTCTAGTTTCAGTCAGAGAAACCTACAGCTCTCACTCACAAAGGGTAGTTCTGAGGCCTTGCCAGCGGCTGCAGCAGGCCTCACCCTGTGCTAGCTGTGGTGAAGAAGAAATATTGTAGAGGTCTGGTAAATTTCCCTTTGGACCAGGACGACAGGTGTAACGGTCAGCAAGCAGTGTACTGGAGGTGAAGTACAGGAGAAGTGTAACGGTCAGCAAGTAGTGTGCTGGAGGTGAAGAAGTGTACATACCAGAGGTGTATATAATAGGTCCTATGTTCTATTACTGGGCATCCCAGTCATCCCTAATCCCTATCCAAGTTCAAACCCCTAAATAAAACAAAAACAAAGTACCGGCCTGTTCAGTGACTTTGGATGTGTGGAATACGTGTGATTGAGGGCAGCAGGTGGGTGGACCACAACTTTCAGCCACTCTTAGCACATGGCTACATAAGGATATTGAAAAGTAAGGGTCCCAACACTGAACCTTGGGGTACACCAATAACCTTAGACCATTCAGAATAAGAATCATTAACCACTACTCTCTGAAATCGGTCTTTTAGCCAGTTTTCTATCCATTTCAGGGGCGGCCCGTCCATTAGGGTGCACGGGCGCGGCCCCCTCTGTCCAGCCACCCCCATCTATGCTATGGAAAGATTCATGCATAGAATGAATTTATCCATGGCCACACGTGACCACCCACATTCATGCGGCCGCCCCCTTTGAGGCGCCGGCCGCATGAATTCCCGGGGATGGGGGAGGTTCTTGAAGCATCTCATTAGAGCCGTAGGCTCTAATAGTCTTTAACATAGAGAGTCGCTTGTGTCACACAGCATGGCACTGCAAGACCATTCACATGTGTTAGAAAGGCAAATGAATAGTTGCCTTTCCAACACTGAACTGCCTCTCCGCCAATCAGGAAGCACGGGTATGTTACTCGATTGGTGAAGACAGGCGATACAATTGGACGCCTTTCTCAGAGGAGGGGGATGCATGGCTCCCCCCACGCTGTCCCTGCTCTCTGCCAAGACACCGCTGCATGCATGCCTGCTCGCTCCTAGATGGGGTAAGTGCGGGACTGATGTCCCAACTGCCCTGGCTGGGTAGGGGAGGTTGAGGCGGGTGCCGAAGGATATACCCCTCTGGTGATGCTACATACCCTTCTGGTGATGCTACATATACCCCTCTGGTGGGTGATGCATATACCCCCCTCCGGTGCATGCTACCTATACACCCCTCCGGTCATGCTACCTATACACCCCTCCGGTGAGATAGAGATAGATATATATATATATATATATATATATATATATACACATACATACACACACACACACACATATACATACACAGACCCCTCCGATCATGCTGTGTACCCTCCTATCCGGTCATGCTGTATACCCTCTTATCTGGTGATGCTGGGCTGTTCACTCCTGACACAATGGGTGGAATCTATAAGACGGCCCTGCTCAAGTGTGTTTTAATACAGTACAGAGCTCTTTATTTCAGGCATTTAAAGGTACTGTGCCTGGTCTCATCGGTACGCATGTGCTGCAATGTGCTAACATGATGCATAAAACCGCTCCAGCAAGTAATTTATTATGCACAATGACAGATGGCTGGAGTCCTGCAGGCATAATCATATCTACCGATGTCACTTACTTCGGTTTGTTATGGAATAAATGCATTTCTTGTATTCAATGGCACGTATGCATCCCGAAAAATGTTCTATCTAGCTTCCAAATATAACAAAACATCAATGTATATCACTATGAAATGGCAGGTCTTCAAAACAGCTCTACAGACCAATACAAGATAGGTTTAGTAAAATAATAAAAGCTAAAAGTAATATTTAAGGATTCTAAGCATAGCATGCATTTGCTGTCATTGGACGCTGATCTGCAGAAAGCATGCTGTCATTGTGAGAGCGGTCCATTCTCGGGCTATGTACATATCTGCAACAGAAAAGGTAAAATCAATGCCCAAAGCAACCAATCAACTTCCAGCGGGCATTATTCCAATCTAGGTTAGAACCTGCAGGTAAGTGACTAATGGCGGTGTAAATGAGGAAGTATTTAGTTATTGGTTATTCCTGGGAGATGTGTATGGTCCTTATGAGAAATATGCATTTCACCTAATGGGTTCTGCATGTTAAAGGGCCTGAAAGTGTTTCTGCTTCAAAAAGAAATCAATCAGCTGCCACTGGCCCTCTGTTCACACCTATGGATTTTTTGCCATTTAACATGGTTTCCAATGGATCTAGCTCACATCTGTGTGTTTTGAGCCAATGCGTTTTTTTGGAAAGGGGTCAGGGACTTTTTTTTTTCCCCACAGCAGATTGTGTTTGGGTGTAATAGACTTCAAATGACCCGCACCAAAAATGCAAGTGTTGTGTTTGTGATGAGTTTTTGATGAATTTTTAAAATCAAAAGTATGACAGTTCTGTTCATGGAGTGCGACTGATGAGACTTTACACTCTCTGGCACTCAAGTTGCATCAAAGTCGCATCAAAGTAGTGCAGGAACCTTTAGGTGTCCAAAGTTGCATGTTACGGTTAGGTTTAAATGTTACGGTTAGTGGTAATTGTTAGGGTTAGAATGCCAACTCCAACAATTGCTGCTAATCCCAACATTTAACCCTTACATTAAACTCTAACCGCTAACATGTAATCCTTACCCCAACACCTAACCCTTAACCCAAACCCTTAACCCTAACCTTCAGTCCTAACCCTAGCCCTTAAACCAAACATCTTGTCCTAACCCTAACCTTAGCCCTTAACCATAACATTTAGTCATAACACTAATACCTAGCCCTTAACCCCAACCCTAGCCCTTAACCCAAAACATGTAGTCCTAACCCTAACATCTAACCTTAGCCCCTAACTATAACATTTAGTCCTACCCCTAATACCAAACCCTAACATTTAGTCCTACCCCTAATACCAAACCCTAACATTTAGTCCTAAGCCTAACCCTTAACCCTAAAATGTAGTCCTAACCCCAATACCAAACTCTAGCCCTTAACCCAAAACATTTAGTCCTAACCCTAACATCTAACCTTAGCCCCTAATCCGAACATATAATCCTAACCCTAATACCAAACCCTAACATTTAGTCCTAACCTTTAACCCCAACATTTAGTCCTAACCACAATACCAAACCCTATCCCTTAACCCTCACAGTACTAAACCAAACCCTAGCCCCCTAACCCCTTACTCTAACCCTTAACCCTAACATGCAACTTTGGGAACATAAAGGTTCCTGCACTATTTTGATACAACTTTGATGGGACTGATGCTACTTGAGTGCCAGAGAGTGTAAAGCCACATCAAAGTCACACTTTACCATTAGCAAAAAGAAAAAAAAACGCATCAAAAATGCGTGTTCAAAAACACACCGCAAAATGAGCCGGAAAAACACATCAACCGCAACCTGCATAGATGTGAATTTAGCCTTAATTTATTTAATGTTAGAAAATGAAAGGGAAGATGTGAATTGGTGCTACGGAAACATGGACACCAACTCTCAAGCACTACTGATGAACGAGGTTGACGTGCTAAAGGAATGGCACACATGCTGCCCACTGCAACCTGACACTAAAAGTGTATTCACTCTGGCAGATTTAATTGTGCCCAGGCATAGTTCACCCCCTTGGTCCTTGGTCTGGTTCGCTTGTGGAGTGTGAGTACTCGAAACCGTCCCTGGAATAATTGCGCGTACCATGATCAGAGCCCTTTGGAATCGGTGGTGCCGGGCATGGCTGACTTGTGGTCTAGTGCGGTTCATTCAGAGCTTCAGCACAAAGCTCTTCATAGATCACCGTATGGTAGCAGAGATCACTGGGGTCTGCTTGGCAGAGGTGATGATTTAGAAATGCCAGGGAACACTTCCTTTAAAGGGCCATTCACATCTACTGCAGGGCAGGAAAAGCGCATTTTGCGCACTGCACAGGAACGCACTGCCCACTGTTAGACTTGCGTGGGTGCTATTATTAATGACACCCCAAACGCACTTGCAAATCCCTATTCATTTGAGACCAAGTATGGTTCACCCCCTTCGTCCTGTCCATCATTGCCCAAGCACGGTTCCCCGCCTTTGGTCCTGTTCATTAGTGCCCAAGCACGGATAACCCCCCGCCCCCCAGTACTGTCGATTTATGCCCAATCGCGGTTCACAGATCATGGAGCATGCAAGTGGGGATCACTGTGGTTTAGTGGGCAGAGGTGATGATGCCCTAACATGCTACCTTTAAACCACAGTGTGGACAATCAAACTTGTGCAGCTTGGTTCAGCCATGCCCGGTGGAAGCACACCCTAAAAATCTGACTGACTGTTTGCTGGAAGCAACACAGAAAAGTCACGTTCATTTGTGCCCAAGCAGGGTCCCCCCATTGGTCCGGTTTGTTTGTGACCAAGCACAGTTCTCCCCCTTAGTCCTGTTAGTTTGTGACCAAGCACACTTCACTTCCTTGGTTGTGTTCACGTGTGCCCACCCACGGTTCACAGATAACAGAGCATGCAAGCGGGGATCACTGTGGTCTGGTGGGCAGAGGTGATGATGCCCTGGCATGCTACCTTTAAACCAGTGTGAGGGCAGACCAATGGGTGAGTGGCGATAATCGAACTTGGGCGCAGTTTGGTTCGACCATTCCCAGTGTGAGAACACCCTTAAAATCAGACTGATTGTTTGCTAGAAACAACACGGACAAGTTGCATTCATTTGTACCCAAACACAGTCCCCTCCCCCCTTGGGTCTGTTCATTTGTGACCAAGCACAGTTCACCCCATTGGTCCCGTTTGTTTGTGACCAAGCACAGTTCACCCCATTGGTCCCGTTTGTTTGTGACCAAGCACAGTTCACCCCATTGGTCCCATTTGTTTGTGACCAAGCACAGTTCACCCCATCGGTCCCGTTTGTTTGTGACCAAGCACAGTTCACCCCATCGGTCCCATTTGTTTGTGACCAAGCACAGTTCACCCCATTGGTCCCGTTTGTTTGTGACCAAGAACGGTTCACCCCATTGGTCCTGTTTGTTTGTGACCAAGCACGGTTCACCCCATCGGTCCCCTTTGTTTGCGACCAAGCACGGGTCACCCATTGGTCCCGTTTGTTTGCGACCAAGCACGGGTCACCCCACTGGTCCCGTTTGTTTGCGACCAAGCACGGGTCACCCCACTGGTCCCGTTTGTTTGTGACCAAGCACGGGTCACCCCACTGGTCCCGTTTGTTTGTGACCAAGCACGGGTCACCCCACTGGTCCCGTTTGTTTGTGACCAAGCACGGGTCACCCCACTGGTCCCGTTTGTTTGTGACCAAGCACAGTTCACCCCTTAGTCCTGTTCATTTGTGCCCAAGCACAATTCACTCCCTTGGTCCAATTTGTTTGTGCCCACCCACAGTTCACAGATTAGGAAGCATGCAAGCAGGGATCACTGTGGTCTGGTGGGCATAAGTGACGATGCATGCTTCCTTTAAACCACAGTGTGAGAGCAGACCAACAGGGGAGTCGGGACCATCAAACTTGGGCGCAGCTTGATTCAACCATGCCCAGTGTGAGCACACCCTAAAAATCCAGCTGCGATTGTTTGCTAGAAGCAAGACGGACAAGTCGGGGAATGAGAATTGTTCCTTTAAGTAGTAGACGGTTTACACAAGAATATTAGCGCAGTAAAAGACAAGTCATTTGTCTAGACAAAAGCAACCGAGAACCCTTCGCAGGCAAAAGGAGTTAAACTATTACACAAGGTCTCTAACTCCACTTTCAGCCCAGAGATCCTTAGCTGACCCTCAAGTGCTGTCCTTCCTTCTCTGCACTTCTACCAAAAAAAGAGGGTCGGAGAAAGCCAAGGCCCCTGTGCAGAGTCAGCTGTGCTACAGACTGCAGAACCCAGTGCTGAGCTTCCAGTCGGACTCCAGCTCCTAATGAACGGAAACTATGATGTTCAGCAAGGGGGACCCTGCCAGGATATGCTCAGGTTGAAACATCAGCTATGAAAATATAAAGGGCCTCTTCACAAAGCTCCCCCCCTCACACACGCACAGCAAGAGGAACAGGGATATCTGGGCAAAGAGCGAGGGGCTTCATTCCCTTTTTTTTTTTTTTTTTTTTAAAGGGGACTGGAGACAGGTCAACTAAACGGTGATATGGCAGTTACACTTGATCAAGGAGCAAGCTTTTTTACAAAGTGCTATCTCCTAAGTTTTCCCAAAAAAGCAGATGTACAACAGAAATAGCAACAGTTCAAGAGCCAGATTGCTTGCAACAATTATAATGTTACTTAAGGTTTAGATTCCAAAGGTCTCTGCCTAGACTTAATTAGGAAAGAACTTTTTAATCCGCATTCCAGAGAAAGGTTTAACCCCTTGGGAAGGTGGACGAGGTGTCTGAAATGAAGAGATGCACCATACAGCTTTCCCCGTCACATTTCTGCTGTCAACATATCCACGCTGTGCTGGAGTCAAAGGACTCGGAGATACAACACGTGTCTGCTAGATACAATTTCAGCCCTTTGATGCATGAAGAGGCTTGCAGTGCACGGTTACACTGACTACGTGTGGGTCTAGATTCCCCTAAAAGTAGTCAGCACAGATAATAGATCTGTGTTAGGTACAAACAGTTGTATATCAGGTTAGAGTTAACAATTTGTCCTTTAACCACTTCAGCCCCGGAAGGATTTCCAGCTTTAGGAGCGGAGCCCTTTTTGCGATTCGGCGATGCGTCGCTTTAACTGACAACTGCGCGGTCGTGCGACGTTGTACCCAAACGAAATTTATGTCCTTTTTTCCCACAAATAGAGCTTTCTTTTGGTGGTATTTGATCCCCTCTGCGTCATTTCTGATCTCCGCTATAAACAAAAGAAGAGCGACAATTTTGCAAAAAAAACCCAAATTTCTTACTTTTTGCTAAAATACAAATAAAAAAAAAAAATATATAAAAAAACATTTTTTTTCACCGTTTTTGGCCGATTTATATTCTTCCTCATATTTGTGATAAAAAAAAAAAATCGCAATCGGTGTTTATTGATTGGTTTGCGCAAAAGTGGCCGCGTTTACGGACGATGAGAATTCAATTCTAGGGTTTTTATTTTTTACTAGTAATGGCGGCGATCTGCGATTTTTAGCAGTACTGCGATATTTCAGCGGACATGTCGGACCATTTTGACACTTTTTTGGGACCACTGGCATTTATACAGTGATCAGTGCTATAAAAATGCACTGATTACTGTGTAAATGCCATTGGCAGTGAAGGGGTTAACCTGCAGGGGGCGCTCTAAGGGTTAACTGTGTTCCCTGGGCGTGTTTTAACTGTGGGGGGACTGCCCTAGCTCGGGAAGGGAAGTGATCACACCTTCCATGTAGAGGAAGGCTGTGATCACAGCCCTTCCCCCTTCACAGAACGGAGGTCCGTGTTTACTTACACGGACCTCCGTTCTTTTACTCCAGGGGGGGCATCGCGGGTGGCCGGCGGAGATCACTCCTTGGCCCTCCCCGGACACAGTGAGCGCGCGGGCGCGCCTCCTTCGGCGCGCGCTCACTAGGCTCGATCTCGAGGCTGCCGTCATATGACGGCGATCCGCGTTACAGAGCCACTTTGTCGCCGTCATTTGCCGATCAGCCGTCGGCAAGTGGTTAAACAAGAGGACATCATAGCACATCATCGACCACATGAGGCCATCAATGGTCATGATCATGATTCAAGAATTGTATAAGTCTATGCAGGTTGGGCAACTTTTCATGTAAGAGTTTGCAGGTTATCTTCTGAATAACGTTTCCCAAGCACTATCCAAGCCTATTTTTGGAGTACTATAGCATTTGACTTCTGTTGACAAGTGGGCAATCGTAGCACGTCACCAACCATGTCAGGATATCAATGGTGATGATCAATTGAGGAGATCCACCAATTCCCCAGATTTTATTATTGTATGTTTCTCTGCAAACTAGGGCAACTCTTCATGTAAAAGTTGCTCTTTGAATAAGCACTTTCCAAAGACTATTTGAGTACTACAGGCGGTCCCCTAGTTACAAACGTCCGACTTACAAACGACTCCTACTTACAAACGGAGGGAGATAATAGGAAGTGAGAGGAAATCTCCCCCTAGGAAGGGAAATTCACTCCTGTAAGAGTGATTATGGGAAAAAGGCGTCTCCACTGAAGCTTTATCACCAATCCTTGTTTCCACAACAACCCAAAATTTAAAAAATCCAATTATCATTGGGACAGGAAGTGAGGTAAAATCTTCTGAACAGAAACATAGACAGCAAAACAAACGTTACAGGGGTGTTACCCCTTCCCTATGCTATCCAAAAAGCTTAAAAATTTTTTTTGGCTGAAGCTACACTTAAAAAATATTCCTGTTCCCACTTACAAACAAATTCAACTTAAGAACAAACCTACAGACCCAATCTTGTTTGTAACCCGGGGACCGCCTGTACTAAGGTTTGACATATTCTACTGACAAACATCATAGCACATCACGAACCACACGAGGCGATCAGTGGTGATGATCAGTTCACCAATTCCTTAAGTTTTGAATCACCTGGATATTTTCACAAAGATTTATCTGATTAGAGAACCACGCAATTTTAGAATCCAGGCAATCACGATTCATGAACTGTACTGATCCTCTGCAGTTTGGACAACTCTCCATGAAAGTCTACAGGTTGTCTTTTCAATAAAGGTTCCTAAGCTCCATCCAAGGCTGTTTTGGAGTACTACAACGTTTGACATTCTATTGACTAGTGGGCGTCGTAAAAATCACCAACCACGTGAGGAAATCATTGGTAATGATCAATTCAGGAGATTCAACAATTCCTCAAGGTAATACGGTAATTATTTGTAGATTGAGCAACTCTAAATATAAGAGTTTGCTGGTTACCCTATGATTAAAGGTTCCTCAGCACTTTCCAAATCAGTTTTGGAGTTCTACAAGGTTAGACATTGTATTGCCAAGTGAACATCATGCAAAAAAAAATTACCGACCATGTGACTATCAATGGTGATGATTGATTGAGGGTCAACGATTTAAATTTTAAATTAACCTGAATACTTCCATGAACATTTATCTGATTGGTAAAGAATTGCACAATGCAAGTATCCAGGTAATCACGATTCATGAATTGTATGATTCTTTGCAAATTGGACAACTATTCACGTAAGAGTTTACAAGTTGTCTTTTGAAAGAAAAAGGTTTCTAAGCACCTTCCAAGACGGTTTTGGAGTACTACAACAATTGATATATCCTATTGACACGTCAACAATCATGGCTCACATCAATCCCACGAAGCCATCAATGGCGATGACCAATTCAAGAGATTCGCCGATTCCTCAAAGTAATCATGACGGATTTAGGAATTTTATGATTCTCTGCAGATTGGACAACTCTTTGTGGAAGAGTTTACAGGTTGTCATTTGAATAAAGATTCCCAAGTACTTTCCAAGTCTTTTTCGAGCACCACGACATTTAATATATTCTATTGACAAATGGACAAGCATAGCACATCAGTCACCACATGAGGATATCAATGGTGATGATCAGTTCATGAGATTCCCCAATTCTTTAAGTTCAAATTAACCTGAATATTTATCTGATTGGTAGAGAATAACAATTTAGGAATCCAGGCAGGTAATTGTGAATCGTATAGTTATTTGCAGATTGGACAGCTCTTCATGTAAGAGTTTTCACGTTGTCTTTTCAATAAAGGTTCCTAAGCAATTTCCAAGCCTGTTTTGTAGTACTTCAATGTTTAACAAGAGAACAAACATGGCACATTGCAGATTGGACAACTCCTTGTGGAAGAGTTTACAGATTGACCTTTCAAATACAGGTTCCTAAGCACATTTCAAGTCAGTTTGAGGTCTACAAAGTTGACAGGTGGACTTCATTGCACAGCACCAACCACGTGAGGCCATCAATGGTGATGGCCAACTCAGGAAACACTTCAAGGTGATCATCATTCATGAATTGTGTGATTCTTTGCAGATTGGACAACCCTTCTTGGAAGAATTTACATGTTGTCCTTTAAATAAAAGTTGCTAAGAACTTTCCAAGTCTGTTTTAGAGTATTACAACATCTCACATATCCTACAGACATGTAAACAAAGATGGCGCATCACCAATCACCCGAGGATATCAATAGTGATGATCAATTCAGAAGATTCACCAAATTCCTCAAGTTTTAATTACCCTGAATATTTCCATGAAGATTTATCTGATTGGTAGAGAAGAACACAATTTATGAATCGGGTAATCACATTGCATGAATTCTATGATTATCTGCAGAAGAGTTTACAGGTTGCCCTTTCAAATGCAGGTTCCTAATCACTTTTCAAGCCTGTTTTGGAGTTCTACAAAGTTGACAGGTGGACTTAATAGCACATTGCCAACCGTGTGAGGCCATCAGTGGTGATGACCAGCTCAGGAGATATTTCAAGGTAATCGTCATTCATGAGTTGTGTGATTCTTTGCAGACTGAACAACTCTTCGTGGAAGAGTTTACAGGTTGTCTTTTAATTAAAAGGTTGTCAAGAACTTTCCAAGTCTGTTGTTTAGTTCTAGAAAGTTCACAAGTGAACTTGATAGCCTCATATGGTTCGTGATGTGTTATTAATGGCGATGACCAATTCAGGAGAGATCTCCAGGTAATCATCATTCATGAACTGTATCCTTCTTAGCAGAGTGGACAATTCTTCTTGGAAGAGTTTACAGGTTGTCCGTTAAATAAAGGTTGCAAAGAACTTCCCATATCTCTTTTGGAGTGCTACAAGCTTTGAAATATGCTATCGACATTGAAATTAATGGGTTCCCTTATGCACAGGGCCGGCTCTACCACTTGGCGAAGTAGGCGGCCGCCTAGGGCGCAGTGCCGCCTAGGGGCGCCTGGCTACTGTTGATCTGTCACTGGCTGCTCTGCATTGATTAAAGTAAAAACTGACACTGTCTGACTGAGATAATGAGATTGTATTATCACATGCTATTGGCAAATGTATATAGAAATAGTAACTGATCTGCCAAATACCCCCCCTCCGCCCCACCCCCATGAGGCTGTATTTGATAGGCACAGGTGAAGCTGTATTTGATGGGCACAGGTGAAGCTGTATTTGATGGGCACAGGTGAAGCTGTATTGATTGGCGCTGGTGAAGCTGTATTTGATGGGCACAGGTGAGGCTATATTGATTGGCGCTGGTGAGGCTCTTTTTAATGGACACAGGTGAGGCTCTATTGATTGGCACTGGTGAGGCTCTATTTGATGGGCACAGGTGAGGCTGTATTGATTGGCGCAGGTGAGGCTGTATTGATTGGCGCAGGTGAGGCTGTATTGATTGGCGCAGGTGAGGCTGTATTGATTGGCGCTGGTGAGGCTGTATTGATTGGCGCTGGTGAGGCTGTATCGATTGGCGCTGGTGAGGCTCTTTTTGATGGACACAGGTGAGGCTCTATTTGATGGGCACAGGTGAGGCTGTATTGATTGGCGCTGGTGAAGCTGTATTTGATGGGCACAGGTGAGGCTCTATTTGATGGGCACAGGTAAAGCTGTATTGATTGGCACTGGTGAGGCTCTATTTGATGGGCACAGGTGAGGCTGTGTTGATTGGCGCTGGTGAAGCCGTATTTGATGGGCACAGGTGAGGCTGTGTTGATTGGCGCTAGTGAAGCTGTATTTGATGGGCATAGGTGAGGCTGTATTGATTGGCGCTGGTGAGGCACTTTTTGATGGACACAGGTGAGGCTCTATTGATTGGCGCTGGTGAAGCTGTATTTGATAGGCACAGGTGAGGCTGTATTGATTGGCGCTGGTGAAGCTGTATTTGATGGGCACAGGTGAGAATGCATTTGATTGGCGCCAATCAGGCTGGGCAGGGAAAAGGGGTTGAAGTCAGGGGTGGAGCCAAGGGGGGGTGGGGGGCGGCAATATGAGGATTCGCCTAGGGGTGTCAAAAAACCTTGCACCAGCCCTGCTTATGCATGTAGCGCGTGAATGCATGCATGAACGTGGTGCGATTTTGTGCGCGTTCTCAATACGCCTAGGTGTGAAAGCAGCCTCAGACTAGGAGCACATGCGTGTTCCCAGCACGTTCCATTTAGGGAAGCCAATCCATTTCAGTGGGCTTTCCATGTGGAAAAGAAGTCACGGACACTTGTTTAAAGACTTGCCGCACCGAGCCACGCGCAGGTTTGCAGATTTGGGGGTGCCATTAAGAGTTGCCCTCCAATGCCTGTTTGCTAAAGTGCAGTGCGTGTCGGGAGACGACGTGAATTTGCATCAGAGATGTGACCCTAGCCTTAAGCCTCCAGGTCCCCCAATTAGTTCCTGTGGTCCTCATCCCCCGGCACAGAGGACAGTGCGGTCTCCCCCCGGCTCCGTTACAGGTGGATATTCTTCTAACCACAGATCAGCGTTTACCTCGTCCTACCCGAGAGCGTTATAAAATACATTCAAGAAACGTGCTGGAGCCGGAGATCACAGAGCCAATCCAGATGTGTTCTCGGCGGCTCCCAAGTCTGGTGTATGTGTGGCAGTCTCCAGCCCCTGGCTGCAAGTGAAGACCTGGAAGGTCCAGCAGAACAAACAGACGGGATGCCTGGAAGAGGGAGGACCGCGGCACGCCAGGATCTGGGAATGTTCAGCGCGCCTGCGCTGCCAAAGTGACGTTAACCTCCGAGCTGCCAGCGGGGGGCCCCATGGCTGTAAAGTGAGATTCGGGTCATTCAAGTCTGCCGATGGATTACATGGTACAAAACGCTCGTAGGAAGATCGACAGAAGGTATTCTGAGGAGCAGGGCTGCTGGAAGCGGCCGATTCAGGAGAATCAAGGCTGACCATACACTGTACAATCTGATTGTACAATCTCTACCACTGACTAGTGCAAGAGCCTGCCTGAATGGATACCAATTAAACAGATTGCTGAATGGGTCATTCTAAAAGAAACTGAACAGATTGTACAATCAGATTGTACAGTGTATAGCCACCCTTAAGGAAGAAGTAGGAAACCATAACCCTACGATCTGACCATACGATCAACCAAACATATGTAATATGAGGACCTACCTAAACTATCCAATCTCTATCCAATCAGGAAGGCCTTTGCACTACATAGTTGATGATAGATGTAATAGAGGTTGTACAATCAGATTGTTACGTGGTTAATGGTCATACAGGACTAAGTCCAAGGGTCCCCCATACAAGATACAACCTGACTGTACAATCAAATGTAAATAAATGATATGCTATGAAGACCTACCCAACCGCTCCAAGGATAGGAGGACCTACCCAACCGCTCCAAGGATAGGAGGACCTACCCAACCGCTCCAAGGATAGGAGGACCTACTCAACCGCTCAAAGGATAGGAGGACCTACCCAACGGCTCCAAGGATAGGAGGACCTACCCAACCGCTCAAAGGATAGGAGGACCTACTCAACCGCTCAAAGGATAGGGGGACCTACTCAACCGCTCAAAGGATAGGAGGACCTACCCAACGGCTCCAAGGATAGGAGCACCTACCCAATGGCTCCAAGGATAGGAGGACCTACCCAATGGCTCCAAGGATAGGAGGACCTACCCAACGGCTCCAAGGATAGGAGGACCTACCCAACGGCTCCAAGGATAGGAGGACCTACCCAACCGCCCCAAGGATAGGAGGACCTACCCAACCGCCCCAAGGATAGGAGGACCTACCCAACCGCTCCAAGGTTAGGAGGACCTACCCAACCGCTCCAAGGTTAGGAGGACCTACCCAACCGCTCCAAGGTTAGGAGGACCTACCCAACCGCTCCAAGGATAAGAGGACCTACCCAACCGCTCCAAGGATAGGAGGACCTACCCAACCGCTCCAAGGATAGGAGGACCTACCCAACAGCTCCAAGGATAGGAGGACCTACCCAACCACTCCAAGGATAGGAGGACCTATCCAACCTCGCCAAGGATAGGAAAATCTACCTAACCTCGTCAAGAATAGGAGGACCTACCTAACCTCTACAATGAAAATTAGGACCCAACTAATCTATCCAATGATATAAGGAGCTACCTAACCTATCCAAAGATATGAGGACCCACCTAACCTCTCCAAGCATATGAGGACCCACCTAACCTCTCCAAGCATATGAGGACCCACCTAACCTCTCCAAGCATATGAGGACCCACCTAACATCTCCAAGCATATGAGGACCCACCTAACATCTCCAAGCAAATGAGGACCTACCTAACCTCTCCAAGCATATGAGGACCTACCTAACCTCTCCAATGATATGAGGACCTACCTAACCGCTCCAAGCATAGGACGACCTACCTAACCTCTCCAAGCATATGAGGACCTACCTAACCTCTCCAAGCATAGGACGACCTACCTAACCTCTCCAAGCATAGGAGGACCTACCTAACCTCTCCAAGCATAGGAGGACCTACCTAACCTCTCCAAGCATAGGAGGACCTACCTAACCTCTCCAAGCATATGAGGACCTACCTAACCTCTCCAAGCATATGAGGACCTACCTAACCTCTCCAACGATATGAGGACCTACCCAACTTCTCAAATCAATTTGTATCAAATCAGATATGCCCTTGCACTATTCAGTTATTGGTAAAGCAAAGGAGATGGTAAAGACTAACGTATCTGCGTGCGTAATCTGTGATTGTACAATCTATTATAGGATAGCCATACACTCTACAGCTATATGCAATCTGTGATTGTACAATCTATTCTAAGATGGCCATACACTCTACAGCTATATGCAATCTGTGATTGTACAATCTGTTCTATGATGGCCATACACTCTACAGCTATATGCAATCTGTGATTGTACAATCTATTCTAACATGGCCATACACTCTACAGCTATATGCAATCTGTGATTGTACAATCTTTTCTATGATGGCCATACACTCTACAGCTATATGCAATCTCTGATTGTACAATATATTCTAACATGGCCATACACTCTACAGCTATATGCAATCTCTGATTGTACAATCTATTATAGGATGGCCATACACTCTACAGCTATATGCAATCTCTGATTGTACAATCTATTATAGGATGGCCATACACTCTACAGCTATATGCAACCTGTGATTGTACAATCTATTCTAAGATGGCCATATACTCTACAGCTATATGCAATCCCTGATTGTACAATTATAGGATGGCCATACACTCTACAATCTGATCGTCCAATCTTTAGTGTATTGCAGCTGTGATCTATGCAGGGGGGTTGCACTCACCTGGTGACAGCACAAGGCTGAGCAGACAGAGGACCAGCATGCTACAATGGAAGTGTCTGCTCCTGAACCGTCCAATGGGAATGCAGGGTTTGGTGGGGCTCAGTATAGGGATGTATCCGATGTAGGGGGGGTCCTGCATGCAATGTCCGGGGGTCGCAGTGTAGTCCCGGGATCCGGTGGGTCGGTGCAGAGCGGACGGCGCTCAGTGATCCCGGTAACTGCGGATTGGAAAAGCAATTAGCACAGCTGAGAATCTCCAGCGGACCCTCGGAGCCCCGCCCACGGGGCACAGCGGGAGCCAATCGGAGCTCGCCCAGGGCGAAGAGCTGCCATTGTCATTGCAGGTATTGGGGGAGAGAGACAGCCGGGGGAGGGCTTCCCGGCTCAGTACACGTGGTTGGGATGCAGTACACGGGAGCGGGCGGTAGGGGGAGAGCGAGGTGTGAGATTGGTTAGGCAGGTGTGATGGGACAGAACATAGAATATATAATATAATATAATACAATACAATACAATGCAATACAATATAATATAATATAATACAATATAATATAATACAACACAATACAATATAATACAATACAATACAATATAGAGGGGACAGTGCTGGGACAGAACAGAGAAACTAATATAATGTAGTATAATTTAATTAATATAATATGATAAGGGGGGGCATGACAGAGAAAAAAATATAATATAATATAGGCATGATACAGGAGATGGTCAGAGACTGCAGATACGATACAAGAGATGGTAAAAGACTGCAGACATGATACAAGAGATGGTCAGAGACTGCAGACATGATACAAGAGATGGTCAGAGACTGCAGACATGATACAAGAGATGGTCAGAGACTGCAGATACGATACAAGAGATGGTAAAAGACTGCAGACATGATACAAGAGATGGTCAGAGACTGCAGACATGATACAAGAGATGGTCAGAGACTGCGAGAACATAGTACAGACGTCAGAGACTGGTAGAGAACATAGTACAGACGTCAG
>BLSH010412837.1:158448-176715 GCA_018402905.1 Glandirana rugosa | reverse complement strand
TGCTATGTGTTCTAAATGTAAGTTCCTTATATGGTATGCTATTTATTGTTGGGTTGATAACACTATAGTACTTTGTATCTCTTTTGAGAGATGCCATTCCCCTGAGGAAGTTTTAAATAGCTAAAACGCGTCAGTGCTCTGGTCTCTTGTGCATCCGAGATTACCATCTACTTTGTTTTGTGAGATATTCACATTATACACAGCTTAACCGCTTCACCCCCAGAAGGATTTCCCACTGTAGGACCAGAGCACTTTTTGCGATTCGGCACTGCGTCGCCATAACTGACAATTGCGCGGTCGTGCGACGTTGTACCCAAACGAAATTTGCGTCCTTTTTTTCCCACAAATAGAGCTTTCTTTTGGTGGTATTTCATCACCTCTGCGTCATTTCTGATCACCGCTATAAACAAAAAAAGAGCGACAATTTTGCAAAAAAAAACCAATATTTCTTACTTTTTGCTAAAATACAAATCCAAAAAAAAATATATATATATATAAAAAAAACAAATGTATTCATCGGTTTCGGCTGATATATATTCTTCCTCATATTTTTGGTAAAAAAAAATCACAATTGGCGATTATTGGTTGGTTTGCGAAAAGTTTCCGAATTTACAAACCGTGAGAATTCATTCCTGGCGTTTTTACATTTTCTTTTTTTTACTAGTAATGGTGGCGATCTGCGATTTTTATCGGGACTGTGATATTGCGACGGACATGTCGGACATTTTTGACACTTTTTTGGTACCAATAACATTTATACAGTGATGAGACATTTTAAATATCCACTGATTACTGTATAAATGTCACTGGCATTGAAGGGGTTAACCTGCAGGGGGCAATCTAGGGGTTAACTGTGTTCCCTAGGCGTGTCTCAGCCAATCAGGAGGAGTTTCCTCGACCGCTAAGACACTCGTGGACATCGCTGGAGAGAGATGGGGCTCAGGTAAGTAATTAGGGGGCTGAGGGGGGCTGCTACACACAGAAGGATTTTCATCTTAATGCATATAATCGATTAAGATAAAAAAAACCTTCTGCTTTTACAACTCCTTTAAGCTTTTTAAATCTTTTTTCAATTTCATGTGTATTATATTGTTCCTGTATCTTTCATGGGCTTTCAAACCACTTCAGCTCTGGAAGATTTACCCCCCTTTATGACCCGGCCATTTTTTTGCGATACGGCACTGCGTTACTTTAACTGACAATTGCGCGGTCGTGCAGCGCTGTACCCAAATAAAATTTGTCTTTTCTTTCTCACAAATAGAGTTTTCTTTTGGTGGTATTTGATCACCTCTGCGGTTTTTATTTTTTGTGCTATAAACAAAAAAAGACCGATAATTTTGGAAAAAAAAACAATATTATTTACTTTCTACTATAAAACATAATCCAGTAAAAAACTTAAATTCTTCATCAATACACTCCAATATGTATTCTGCTACATATTTTTGGTAAAAAAAATCCAAATAAGTGTAAATTGATTGGTTTGCGCAAAAGTTATAGCGTTTACAAACTATGGGATATTTTTATTTATTTATAACTAGTATTGGCGGCAATCAGCGACTTATAGCCAGACTGCGATATTGCGGTGGACAAATTGGACACTAACTGACACTTTTGACACTTTTTGGGGACCGGTGATGCTAATACAATGACCAGTGCTAAAAAAATGCACTGTCACTGCTCGCTAACTGCGTAGGGGATGTGCTTGTACTGTGGGAAGGCAGAGGTCCTTGTTTCTGCTTAGCAGAAACACAAGATCACTGCCTTCCCTTGTCACAGACCAGCGATCTGCCTGTCTCCCGAAAGATCGGTGGGTCCCACCGGACCCGCCGATTGGCTCCTGCTCTGTTTAATCACAGGGGTAGCCGGTTGTCCTCAGTGCGCGTTTGAGGCCCAGACCCGGAAGTGCCAGATCACATACCTAGTACGTGATCTGGCGCAGAGCGGCCGCCCTGCCGCTGTATATCTGCGCGGGGGCGGTCGGGAAAAGGTTACTGTTGTTTCAATAAAATGTGGAATTTCAGATACATTTTGCATACCCATGTCTACAGTGTTAGTATCATGAAGTCCCACTTTTTCACCCTTTTTTACCCCTCTGTGGGCTTTAATGTAACAAAGGGTAGTGTAGCCAAGGTCCCCCTTAGGGGTAGCTGGTTGCTGTGGTCCACCTATATACACTGCCCTCAATCACATCCATACCGCTTTCAGAGTCACAGAACCGGCTGGTACTTTGTTTTATTTTATTAGGGGAATTGAACTTGGATGGGAGCTGGAATGTTGTGGGATGCCCAAAGAATTGATAACATTTACACGGGACCTCTATATACACCTCCGTATATACATTCCTCCTTCTTCACTCCAGCACATAACTTGGTCCTTGTTCCTCTCACCTGCACTTCTCTTGTTTCTTTAAATGAGACCTAGAAGGAAATTTACTAGGCCTCCGACGTTTCTACAGCCTAGCTAGCACAGGTGAGGCCTGCTATAGCGTGAGCAGGACCTCTGAACCACCCATTACAGGTATGGACAGCTGCCCCCAAAATGTAGAATAAAAGTTTCTACTGTGCTAGCCGGCTTGATGGACTACTACTCCCAGCCCATCCTCTTCCTCCAGGCCCTACCAGCCACTTCAGCTGCAACGGCCTTCACCACTACCACAGTAACACTACAGTCCCACACTGACTTCTACATCCTTTCAGATTGTCTTTCACCCCCTAACCGCTCCAGCATGCCTCTACAGCTTTCCAGGGTGTGTGCCTCTCACCGACCACCGGTGGACTCCTTGCTGAGCTTCTCCTGTAGCACTGTCTGTTGCTCTCCTGCTCCCTTGGTCAGGATTCCTCTGGGGTTTGTACGAGGAAACCCTTCACTCCTCAAGCTCCCCGGCCTCAAGGTCAGCCCCCCAACCCAGACTGGGGGCTCCCTGTGGGTCCTCAGCAACCTCAGCTACATTCCGGCTCTTCCACCTGAACTCTCTCCTCCCAGACTGGGCTGACCCTGGGTATTTAAGGAGGCCTGCCCCCTGCCAATTCAGATTGGGGATTGGTCAGGGCTCCTTAGAATACCCCAGATTGCTACACTTCCCTCCCAGCTCTCTGTCCAGAACATTCTACCAGTTTCTGGAAAGAAGTGGGAGGTCCTGGTGACCTCACCTGTGAATCACCCAGTCCTACCTGAGCCACTCCCAGCCCAGACACCAAATCAATCAGGCCTGCTCTCAGTCAAGCCTGACTAAGTTTTCCTTACCTCACCAAAAAAAATCCTCACTAGCTCCTACCTAAGCAGGGGTCTACAGTACTTTGGTAAAATCTTTGTAATGTACATAGACCACCCGGAGGGGAATGCTTTTTTTTAGCAAAAGTGGAACTACTCTTTAAAGAGGAACGCCAGTCTGCTCACATAATTTGTAATTAAAAACATCTTTGCCATTCTGAAGCTTCCCCCCAACTACTTTGCATATTATTTTATACATACTGTGATTCTGTACTTGCCAAATATGCAACAGAATAGACATGTGCGGTTCGTTTTGTTCCGAATTAATATTGACAAATATATCCTAATATCCGAATTACAGTATACCGAATGTTCCAAATAATGAAACAAAATTTGCCCAAATTTCCGAAATTCACATTGAAATTCAAATCAAATTTTACATTGCATTCCATTCGAATTCTAACTACACATATTGCTGAAATCAAAGACTGTGTGTTATTAGAGTACCATTTCGAAATAATGCTGTTTTTGTTAAGCCAAAGGCGATTTAAAGAGTCATTGTAATCATTTGATGAAGATTTTCTTTTGTTTGTTCACTTTGCTGCATTAGAATCGAAAAAAATATAACATTTTTGTTTCCACTGATTCGAAAATTTATCGATTTAAAAAAATCTGTAAATTCGAAGAAATTTCTAAAATTCCGAATACGAATTCCCGAATACGAATTGAACGAATCAACCAAACTTAACTAAACTAAATAATTTGATTAACAAATCAAAAGGAAACTAAACACATTTTTTCTTCATGCACATGTCTTACTGCAGAAATCTCCGCGCCTATCAAATGCAGCCTCACCAGCGCCCATCAAATACAGCTTCACCAGTGCCAGTCAATACAGTCTCACCTGTGCCCATCATATACAGCTTCACCAGCGCCAATCAATACAGTCTCACCTGTGCCCATCAAATACAGCTTCACCTATGCCCATCAAATACAGCTTCACCTGTGCCCATCAAATACAGCCTCACGGGTGTTGGGGGCGGAGGGGGGGTATTTGGCAGATCAGTCACTATTTCTATATACATTTGCAAATGGCATGTGATAATGCAATCTCATTATCTCAGCCAGACAGTGTCAGTTTTTACATGAATCAATGCAGAGCAGCCAGTGACAGATCAACAGTGGCTAGGCACCCCTAGGCGGCAGTGTGCCCTAGGCGGCTGCCTACTCCGCCTAGTGGTAGAGTCGGCCCTGCCAAAGTTAAAACAACAAGGGCAGAGGATTTAATAGATGGAAAGTTGAAATGACTGAAGGTCCGCTTTGAAAGGTGTAAACAAATTTAGTGACAAATTTATATGATTGCAATATTTTATGGAAATACAAATAATAGAGGAAAAAGATTTCAGAGCGAGTCTCCTCACTGTCATAGCCCCGGGGCCGCCGCACAGACCATTGGAAATCACGGTGTCTTGTCACCCCAGCATGGAGTTCTGCTGAGTGACCTCACACCAGCGAGGAAATCCTAGCCCCGCAAATCTACCAGCTGTGAGACGAGGTGAGAAATACAAGCAACTTGTGTATCGTCTTTAAACGCAAATGGCAAAACGCCCATTGAGAGTGCAAAGCTTTAGCCAAAAATAGCTGATTCCGGGAGCACAGGAGGACACGGGGCTTGGAATCTAGAGAGCGGCCTTGAAATTCTGGGCTGACATGAGCGGGGAGTGCTTGTTTCTCTTAACCCTTCCAATGTTTGGGCTGTAGTGGATACATGGAGCAGATCCCCGGCATTAGTGGTACGGATGGGAGAGCCATATACGACGATTGTTCTAAGGCCGCATTCACACTTCACTTAGCTGGAACGTGCAATCCCGCTCGCGATTTTCATGCCATTCCATGCGTCACGCCCATTCACCCATCACCCAATAGAAGCTCCTGCTCCTTTTTTGGACGACAAGCTTCATGCGATTTCTAAGGCTAGGTTCACACAGTTGCAGGTTTGCGGCCTGCGTTTTAGCGACCACAACAGCCCATTCATTTGATCGGGCTGCTGTGCCTGCATTTCACACAGAAAAAAGGTCCCTGCAACATTTTAAAATTGCAACCGCAGGGAAATCTGCACCATGCGATTTCCCTGTGGTTCCAGCACATGCGCTGTGCGTTTTAGATGCTTAGAGGTGCCATTAGGAATGAACGACTCTAAAGAGCAGCGTGTTTTGGTTGTGGGTGCGGGCAACACTGTATCTTGGCCTAGGCCAACAAGACCCAGGCCTAGGGCAGCACTTTGCAGGGGGGCAGCACAAAAAAGAGTCCCCGTCTGCTTGCGCTACACTTTTAGTGTAGCGCCAGTATTATGGGGCGGACTGAGCCGGGAGACAAATCAGTCTGGCACCCCCATAAAGCGGCTGCACTACCATCGGTGGGGGGGGGCCCGGGCGTCCCAAGGGGCCTAGGCGGCAGACCCTTACCAATGGGTTGTTGTGCTGCCCTATAGCCAAACAGGAAGTTTGGGGAAATCTCTTAAGGGAATCCATTGCCCCCCCAAGCCCCTCAGAACCAGTGTCCCACTAGAAAATTTCAGGGCGGGTCTTAAACATGAAGGGTGTGGCCTTGACAGGAAGGGGTGGCTTATATTTAAATTAGGGGTGTGCGTGAGTTTAGTCCTAGGGCATGGGCAGCACAAAACCTAAATACACCACTGGGTGCGGGAACAGCTGTGATACCCGCACCTGCAAAAGTGTGAACCTAGACTAAGCGGAGTTCCACCCTATTGAAATTCAGCAGCTACAAAAAGTGTAGCTGCTGACTTTTAATAATCGGACACTCACCTATTTCAGGCTCCAGCGATGCGGCCGCCCGGCGCTTCGCTCTTCTCCCCCTCCTCCATGCGGCACTGGAATCAAAAGT
Source organism: Glandirana rugosa (assembly GCA_018402905.1). Lineage (NCBI taxonomy): Eukaryota > Metazoa > Chordata > Amphibia > Anura > Ranidae > Glandirana > Glandirana rugosa. The sequence goes on along the minus strand of BLSH010412837.1, from coordinate 170,601 downwards.
GTGGGCGCCCGGCTTTGGTTTCATAGCCGGGCGCGCACTGCGCTTGCACGAGGCGCGCTGCACGCTGTGAATGGCCAGTGTATCTTCTGAGACCTGTGATGTGTCCCAGAAGATCGCCGAGTGGGAGGGAGGGGGATAGGTGAACTTCCCTCCGGAGCTGCAGAGCCAGGAGAGGAAGTGGGACCTGGGACCCTGTGAAACCCCCCCCCCCCCCAAAAATGACATGCCAATTGTGGCATGTCAGGGGGCATCTACACATAGATTCTGTCTGTTGCTGCAAAATCGCACCTCGTTTGGGTTGCTATTTAGAATGAATGGCACCCAAACATGCATTATGTGTTTTGCATCGATTGCCACAGAAGATAAGTTTGGCCGGTACTGGAAGGAGGCATCCGAAGATCCAAGGACATTTGTGAGTACAGACCGGTGTGTGAGATTCCAGTGACTGTTGCTGCTATCCCTCCAAAATCACCGACAGCCTGTGCTTCAAAGTGGACATTCCTTATGGTGGCCCAGTTCATCATTTGAGGAAGTGAGAGGTGTCTTCAAGTTGATACTTTGTCCTCCAGGAGTATCCTACATTTACCCTGCACCTATCCAAGTTCATGTTTAATAAAGAATCAGAAAAGCGCACCCCTGGACTGTTTAATGAGCCAGAAGAGTGATTGAGTACCTGCACCTGGCTGTGGGTACACCTACTTGGGCAGGGACCATTCAGTGGGTCCTTTCGGGGGTGAGCACTATATATAAAGATTATCATATAAGGATTTCTGGAATCTGTTCACTATGGAGGTTCTGTGAGTGAAACTGAGGATATTTCACTATATGCACTATCTCTTGGTTCCAGGGTACAGTTGGCTTTCATGCTCCTTTGTCACTTAATTGAGAAGGGTGGTGTAGGAGTCATTCTGTCCGGGTGTTGAACCCCAATGAAGAAGATTTTTCCCTAAATTCCTGCCATGATGGTATGGATTCAGCAGAAATTGGTCAGTGAATTGTAAATGATCTGAGAAGCATCTCAAACTGATGCCATTGGCACAAGCCCACAGCCTATTGACACCGGCCCTAAGGAGGTCAGAAATCCTACAGGCAGACATAGAGCTGCACGATTAATCATAATAAAATTGCGATCTCGATTCACCCCCCCTGCGATCTCCATCAGGCATTACCTCGATTTTCAGTGCAGTTAATTGAGTCGGACTTGCGGGGCGACTCAGCGCAACTTGACTGTAATAGAAGTCAATGCAAGTCGCCTGAAGTCTCCCCAGGAATTTTTCTCTAAAGTCGGAGCGACTTGAGTCTGGGCAGAGAGCCAAGTCTGGGCAGAGAGCCAAGTAAAGTTGATAAAAGAAGTAAAAGGATACTATGTTTAAAATTATCAAAGGGTTGAACTCCCGTGTATAGAAGAGTTTAGTTTAACCATTTAGGCTCGGTTCACACAGGGATGACTTGCCATCCGACTTAAGTCGCTTCAAGTCGCCCCAGGTGACACAAGAAATCCCATTGAAGTGAATGGGAGCCGTCTTTATGTACGCTACTGAAGTTGCTCCGACTTCAAGGCGACTTCAGAAGAGATTCCTGTACTACTTCTAGGCGACTTCTATCCGACTTGTGCCCATAGAATTTAATGAAAGTCGCCTCCAAGTCGGATCCCCCATCTAAACTTCACAGTGAAAAGAATAGAATTTATTTTAGGGCAACTCCCTCCCTCCCTTCTCTGATTGGCCACAGCAAAGTCGCCTGCCATGAAGTCGTGTTGTAAGTCACCTCAAGTCACGCTATAAATTTCCCAAAGTCGCGCTGAAGTTGCTTTCAAATTGCCTAGCAAAGTCGCCCCGCAAGTCGGATCACCCCTGTATGAACCGAGCCTTAACCGCTTGCCGACCGCTGTCTGACGGCGACAGAGTGGCTCGTTATCGCAAACCGCCGTCGATAACTAGTGCTGTGAGCGCACCGCCGGAGGCACGCTCGCGCGCCCACTGTGTCTGGGGGGGGCCAGGGAGCGGGTGCGGCGGACTCGATCGCCGCCTGCTACCAGCGAGAGAACGGAGGTCCATGTAAGCAAACACGGATCTCCGTTCTGTTAGAGGGGGAAGGGCAATGATCACAGGCTTCTTTTATATGGAAGCCGTGATCATCCCCTTTCCCCAACCAGGGCAGCCCACATACAGTTAGAACACACTGAGGGAACACAGTTAACCCTTAGAGTACCCCCTGCAGGTTAACCCCTTCACTGCCAATGGTATTTACACAGTAATCAGTGCATTTTTATAGCACTGATCGCTGTATAAATGCCAATGGTCCCAAAAAAGTGTTGAAATGGTCCAACATGCAATATCGCAGTACCGCTAAAAATCGCAGATCGCCGCCATTACTAGTAAAAAATTAAAAAAAAAAAACCCCAGAAATGAATTCTCATCGTCCGTAAACACGACAACTTTTGCGCAAACCAATCAATAAACGGTGAATGCGATTTTTTTTACCAAAAATATGAGGAAGAATATAAATCGGCCAAAACCGATGGAAAAAAAAAATTTTTATATTTTTTTTTGGATTTGTATTTTAGCAAAAGAAACTTGGGTTGTTTTGCAAAATTGTCGCTCTTCTTTTGTTTATAGCAGCGATCAGAAATGACGCAGAGGTGATCAAATACCACCAAAAGAAAGCTTTATTTGTGGGATTTCGTTTGGGTACAACGTCGCACGACCGCGCATTTGTCAGTTAAAGCGACGCAGTGCCGAATCGCAAAAAGTGCTCTGGTCCTAAAGTGTGAAATTCTTCTGGGGCTGAAGTGGTTAAAGACTAAATCTTATCTGACATTTGCTGCTTACAAATAAAAATCCAGTATTTTCTGCTAGAAAATGACTTAGAACCCCCAAACATTATATATTTTTTTTTTAGCAGACACCCTAGAGAATAAGATGGCAGTTGTTGCAATATTTTATGTCACACGGTATTTGCGCAGCGGTCTTTCAAACGCAATTTTTTTTGGAAAACTTACACTTTAAAAAAAAAACAAACAGTGCTGTTAGCCCAATTTTTTTGCATATGTAAGATGTTTTTGAATTGTGATCTTTTTTCTAAGCAAAAAAATTGTGATTCTCATTTTGGCCAGAATCGTGAAGCTCTAGGCAGACATCAACATTCCCAAAAAAGAATTGCGAATTAAAACATTCCCTAATAATGAAAATGCCCAGACCTTACTAGATCCCAACAAAGTGCCACAACCAGCACCTGTAATTAATACTAATAACCTCCTAAATGCTAGACCAGCATTTCATTTGCAAAAATATACATTGAGTAAACATTTCTAACAACAGAAACTTTAACATCTCTTTATGAAGTAGGACACAGGAACAGCAGACTCATTGCCATACTGTGGTAGGCACCACAATGCAAGCCACCATCAAGGTAGAAAATAACTGCAGGGAGTATGCTGCCAACTTATATTGATTTCCACAACACATTATATACAACTACAGGATACATAGCAGAAAATGAGCTCCGCTTATTAGAACAAATTCCACTAATAGTCACTCAAGGAAGAGAGATTGTCTAGAGGCCGGCATCATTATACTGGAAATAGAACTGGCAAGGAAAGTATTCCCTATTAATAAAATGCCAAGGGCAGATGGGGTCTCACTGGAGTGATAACATATATATATATATATATATAAAACAGAACTTGCGCCCAAACTTAAAGCAACAGCTTGCAGAACGCCCGCTGCAGATTTACTGCGGTACAGCGACCCCACTGCGCTGGATCAAGTACATGTACGTAATCCAGCACTTCCGGGTAGGGCATGCATGCACGCGCCCCCCGCCCAGCTGTGTTGTCATTCCCTACAGCACCAGTCAGTGGGTTCCAGTCAATGATTTATGGCTGAGACCCACTGATCAGCTGAGTGAATGACAGAAGTGAGCTCTGTGTTGGTAAATAACACAGGGCTCTCTACAGACAGCAGCAAGCAAAAACCGGAGGCAGGGAGTAAAAACCGGGACATCGTTCAGAAAAAACAGAACGCAGTACACATAATAAACATTGCAGGCACAAAGTTAATGATTTGATTGCCCCTACATGTTAACCCCTTCCCAGCTAGTGCCATTAATACAGTGACAATAGAGCTGCATGATTAATCGTTAAATCGTGATCTCGATTCAATCACCTTATGATCTTAATCTGGCATTTCCACGATTCATGTTAGAAGTGCGGAGTCGTTCTCTGTTCAGAGCTGTAAAAAAAAAAAAAAAAAAAATAGGCAGCCAACAAAGTTTATCACAACATTGTTCAGTGCTGGGATAAAAAGAAACATTGTATCATTTGGTTCTTTTAGATCAAATGGATGAACTTTGGTCTGCAAATAAGGTCAGTTTAACAAACTTATTTTTTTTTTTCTAAATTCCAGCTCCCCTGTGTACCAATATAGCATTCATGTACTTTTTTTTTGCAAAAATATCAAAGCTTTCCATAAAATGTACAGACACTTACCTTACTGTCCTCCATCCATGTTTCCAAATGTAGATCACCTTTACTAAAAAAAAAAAAAAAAAACTTCCTATGCAGGTAAGGGGTACTTGTAGATTAAAACAAACTGTGCAGATTTAACTAAAGATGAATAATGCCCTTGCTAACGGTGTAGGCCATTTACATATCTCCTGAGTAAAAAACTCCCAGGCCATGTTGCTAGGACTTGCTGAGACGCTCCTAGTTGTTACTGCACACCCCTCTCAATCCCCTGTACATGTATGGTCCGCTATTTCCTCCAATGCAGCATCGCTGAGCTCAGAGCTACTGTGACAGGGGAGAGAGAGGGCATGCAAGGGGGTTTGATGTGAAAGTATGGGCAATAGACAAGTTCTTCTTATGGGGACATCAAGGGTCTGTTGGACCACTAATGTCACTTCTGCCCCCCATTGAAGCTAATCAAGCACTGATCATCCCAGCTGCTCTCTTTCTTGCTCACAGAAAGATTGTGAGCTGTTGAGCAAGAGGTAGGGGGCGGGGCCAGCACAGGTCTGATTGACAGCACCCCTGACCAATCAGAGCATGTGGCTTTCTCCCTTCGTTTGTGTTAGGTACCTGGTAGTGAGCCTGACGGTCGGGGGTGGCCTCTCCTACGACTCCGGTTCGTGGGACCGCTGGAGTTGGGAACAGCGTCCACAGGAGCATGGTGGGGTAAGAGTGCCTGTAGAAGTCCAGGAGTATCCGTCAGCAGTGGACAGGAGATGTGCTGGAAGGGTGCTGATGTTTAGAGCAGGATACTTGTTGGGACCGGATGGTCGCAGGCACAGTAGCAGAGTCAGGGACGAGCAGGGTCGGCAACGGGCAGGCAGCAGAGGTACAGAAGGATGAGGCGGTCGGATGGTCGTAGGCAAGCCAGGGGTCGGTACAGGCAGAGTTCAGGCAAGGTCAGGCAGGCCGGGTCACAGGAATCAGATAACGGGTAGCAGAACACTCAGGAAAACAGGGCACACGCTGAAGATCAGGCAGCATCTGCTTACAGGAAGCAGGAAGTTTAAATAGAGCTGTTCCTCTAAGAATTAGAGGAAACAACAACCAAATGCCATTAACCCTCCGCACCATCTTCTAACAGTTTGCTTGATTAGCTGCTAACCTGGCTACAGTGGCCAGGGAATGACAGCTCTGAACCTGGAAACGACTAAATGCTCTCTCTCTCTCACAGAAACATTGTAAGCTGCCGAGCGAGAGGTAAGGGATGGGGCCAGCACGGGTCTGATTAATAGCACCCCGGCCAATCACAGCATGTGGCTTTCTCCCATCCTCTGCTTCTGTTTGATTAGCTGCATCTGTAATCTGGCTACAGTAGCCAAAGAATGACAGCTCTGAACCTTGAAATGCTCATGACTTCTGGGTTCGCAAGTCACGAAGAGATCATTCCATTACCCGAGGTCCCCCTGCCCTCCATCCTGAATGTATTTACTTTGCTTCCTGGAGGGGAGGGAAAGCCCAAAAGGCCCAGCAGGTAGCAGCAGGGAGCAGTAAAACTGATCAGACAATTCTACAGCCTCCAGGATCAATTTTACTGAAAAGCCGGTTGTCAACTAAAATAATGTTGCCAGGCTCTGCAGCCATGATCTTGTTGGAACCACTTGAAATCCAGGCCGTTTATAAACATCCTATATGTACTGTAGCTCTCTCCTAGAATAGGCTGCTAGAGAGGTATTTTTTGTCTTTTTGGCTTTTTTTGGAGCAGTGTGTGATTATTTTTGGCTGTTCTGGGTCTCACAGGCTGCAGGCTCAACTACTTCTCCCTGTCATCTAGTAGGTTCTAGAATGTAGGGGGCTTGAAGAGGCAGACCCTGGGCCTGAATATGTATGTGGTCTCAGCCAATCCCCGGGGGGGGGGGGCACTCAGTAGGTGACCAAGAAGGAGATAAATAGTCTGAGGCCTGGAGGAGCAGGGTTCTTGTAGCTTGCAGACGTTCACTGAGGTCCCAGTTCAGGGGGAGTTGGGGGGGCATGTTGCGGAGAGTTCATCAAGGTACCCTTCCCTTGTGTGACTGTGTCAGTGTTGCTAAAGTTGGCCTTGCCCTGCTGGGAGTCCCAGAAGTGCTTGTGTTCTAGTCTTTGCCAAGAGGGGAGATATCCCTGAACAGAGTAGACAGAATAGAGGGTATCCTCCGGTTACTTTCTGCACCCCAACCATGTTTAACCAGCAATAAAACATAAGAAGACACCCACTGTCTGGTTATTGGGAGAGAATCCAAGCGTTGTGTGCCTGGCTGCCTGTAGACCCAAAGGCATCTTGTTTGTGCTAGAAACCACGCTGAACTGACTGGATCAGTCACTGGTCATGGGTGGGTGGTTATGTAGGCGAGAAGGAAGGAATAACTCCAGAAGGTTGGGCCCAGTATTGGGCAATGGCGATAAAACCTCTTGAGGTTCAGCCTCTTAGGGGGTCAGACTTTGAATGGATGGGATGCCCATTTGATCAGCAAAGAAACTCTTCAGGGACTCAACTATATACAGCCAATATATACATGTAGAGCCCCCATAGTGATAGGTGTGTTTTGTAGTGAGTTTTTGCTAGGAGACGCAAAATTTAGTCAGGCCTGACTGTAAGCGCAGGCCTGAATGTGTTGATCTGAGCTGGGGAGTGGCTCAGGGAGTGGCTGGAGACAGAAGGAAGGAACACCCCTTGGAGTTTCCTCCCCCTTGAGCAGAGAAGGTTCTGGAGAGGGGGATGGATGAGGAGATGTCACTTCCTGATGCATGACAAGGAGCCCTGACCAATCTACAGTCTGGATTGGCAGGGGGCAGGGTGGAAGTGATGAAGATGTAGCAGAGGTACTGTGGAGGCCTCTACCCGGGAGGGAGCCCCCACCCAGTCTGGGGGGGGTGACCTTGAGGCTTGGAGACTCGGGCACAGCCACGAGTGGAGTTGATTCCTGGAACAGCACAAGGGAGTAGAAGAACAGCAGAAGTGCTACTAAGGACACTTTAAAGTATCCACTGGAGTCGGTGAGTGACAGACCCAGGGAGCTGGAAGAGAAAAGCTGCAGCAGGCTGGGAGAGGAATAGTGGACAGTCTGTGGAAGCCTTGGGAGCCAGTCAGGGGAAGGAGCGTCACTGTGAAGAAAGCAGGTCAGCGCGACCTGGAAGAGGGATGGGCTGGGAGTTGTTGTCCATAAAAAGGCCCGGCTACCACCAATGTACTAAGCTACACTTTGAGGGGTCCAAGACCCTGGCCTGTAACGGGTGGTCCAGAGGCCCTGTTGACAGTTTGCAGGCCTCACCATATGCTAGCTGCGGTGAAGAGAAAGGAGTTGTGTAACCCTGATAAATTTTCCTTCAGGTCGGGAATGAAGTGATGTGCTGGAGAGAAGTGAAGGAGCAATAATCTGCAGAAGAGATGTGCTGGAGGAAGTAGAGTGTATATACGGTCGTGTATATAGGAGGTCCTGTAATCAATTCTTTTGGCATCCCACAGTCACCCCTTTTCCCCATCCAAGTTAAATCCCCTAAATAAAACAAACAAAAACAAGAGCCGACCTGTTCAGTGACTTCGGATGTGTGAGATATGGTGGGATTGAGGGCAGCTATAAGGCGAACCACAAATACCAGCTACTCCCAAGGGAGCACATGGCTACATACACATCTCTTCTACCTCCAGCACAGACTTGCTCTTAGAACTACATCTCCCAGGACCAGCTAGCACTGACAGTTTGATCCAACACAATCTGAATCAGATCCAAATGAATGCATTTTGCAGGCAAGGACCGTGGGCCCCTTTGGTAGTGTAGCAGAAAAAGAGGTCTTTGGTGCTAGCTGTCCTATTCCTGTGGCTACTGCTCCCAGCACCACCTCTTCAGGCACTGGCAGCCCATCTGGCTGCAGCTGCCCCTTTCACTAGGCCTCCTGGCTACTTCTCCACTGTCCTCCCAGACTGACTCTGCATCCATCCCAGACTGCTTGCACCCAGTCTCTTCAGGCATGCCTCTCAGTCCCCTAACTGCAACACTCACCAGCCCTCTTGGTTGTCTTCTGCCCTGGAGATTTACCCAGCAGTGTCCTCCCACTGTCCTCTCCTTGCTCCTGTTCCTCCTGGTCAGGATCCCTTCGTGTATCATGAGAAGTGATCCCTTACGCACTTGAGCCTAGGCCTGAGTTCACCCCCCCAAGACTGGGCACCTCCAACAGCCTAACACTCCATCTCTATCTTCCACCCGAACTCACACTGCCAACCCATCTGTTGGGGATTGGTCAGGACACTCAGAATACTTCAGCCAGCTCCTCTTAGAACCCTCCCAACTGTTTCTGGAATCTTCTCCAAGTTTCCAGCAAGCAGGGAAGAAGCACCAGAGATGCTGCTGCTGAGTCATCCAGCCCTCCCCGAGTCACTTAAAACCCTGACCCAGAAAAACACACAGGTCTGAATTTACCTACACTAACAAAAATCCTAACATTAGCACTCTAGCCACACTAGGGGGTGCTACATACATCTGCTCTGGGAACTTTTACCATTTAATAGTATGCAGCAACAGCCCAGAAAAAGGGGGAGTCCTTTCCCCTGAAACACGGTGGTTTGATGTACTTGTCGCTACTTTCAATAAACATGTTTTTGGACATTGGGTGCTCCTTCCTTCCTAGTTTTCTAAGTCTGTAGACCCAAATAAGAAGAGAACCTGGGGTAAATCTGTGGGACCATCAGGGGTCGGCGCTACAAATGGTTAAAGCGATTGTAAAGGAACTTTTTTTTTCAGAAAATAACAATCGTGTCTATACCTACCTGCTCTGTGCAAAGGCATTGGCCCAATGGCTCCCGGAGCCCCAGCAAATCCTGTGAGACCCGGAAGTGAGGGGAGATAAGAGTTGCAGAAGCGCACAGCGCTGGATCAAATAAAGGGCTAAGCAGTGGCGGCCTGTCCATACAGGGTGCAGGGGAGCCGCCCCACTAATCCATGCGTCTGGCTCCCTAATCTACATGTGGGGCACTGGACGCATGAATTCCAATGTTTTTTTTTTTTTTTAGAAGCATTTGATTAGACCCAGAGGCTCTAATAGGCTTCAAAAAAGGGTGTGCAGAGCACTGTGCCTCAAGCCCACCCAGTTGTGTGACAATGGTGAATTAATATTTGCTATTGTCTTTCTGATTCTCCTCCTGGCCAATCAGGAAGCGAGATTCTTGGCCGAGAGGAGAAGCGATCCTATTGGCTGCCAAGAAGGAGGAGGTAGGAGACGCAGGGGGAGCGGCCATGAAGTACCAGGAGGAGGAGACCCATGGTGAAGACCTAGATGGGGTAAGTGCAGGGGGGGTGACGGGGGTGGATTGTTTGTCACCCCCCCAAGAAATATACCACGTGCCGCCACTGGGGCTACGGTAAATATAAATGGAGGGGGGGGGGGTGGATGAGGGGACAAATTTGATGCCTAAAAATGCAAGGAATACATTAAGATAAAAAATGTTTAGGCTTTATAACCACTTTCATAATTTTAGACAGCACCTCTGAAGACCCCAGACAGCACCCCAGGGTGCCGGGGGACCCACTGTTGAGAAAGGTTGGTCTAAAATAACTTAAATGGCAAATAAACAAGGAAGTCATGAGAAAACCAGCCAAAGTTCACTGCAGGACATCATAAATCTTTCTGTGATTAAAAAGGGTATAATTAAGATTCTGAAATTAATTGTCTTTATTACAAACTAAATTTGCCCGAATTACAATTTAATATATTTTACACAAAAAAACATGAATTCTTCAACACCATAATTACCATTGCAATTATTGCAGGATTACAATCTCCGTGAGTAGGCCAATATATCAAAACCTTTATTTTTGTTATAGGTGAAAACAAACCAGCGTGAATAATTGATAAATTGATTCTAAATATCCTCATTAGCTGTTGTACGAAATTCTCTCTTGAAAGCAGGGCATAAATAATAAATTAAATTAAAATGCGCAACAAGGCTCCTGGGTGCTATTAACCATTCCGAAGGGGAATAAACCAGGGATGACATATTGTCTGCAGTCAGTGGCAGTTTATGGCAGAGCGTTCAACGGATTTAATGGTAATGTAACATTACTGCCCTCTAGTGGAATCAGGGGTAAGCAAGCTAGGCGACTACGTAAGTGTACAGGTCAAGTAAACGTAAGGGCATTCTGTTTAAATTCTGGTTGCTATTCTGTCAATATATTGAATGGAGCAATACGTGCAGCAGTTGATAAGAAACGTTTGCGTTTGATCTGCTTTTGTTGCAATGCAAACACGCCTTATTATGACATGCTGCGTCCAAAGAAATACAGCGCAACGCAAAGCAGGTCAAACGCAGCCCATGAACTTCTATGTGTACAGCTCAATTAACCACTTCAGCCCCGGAGGATTCTTCCCCTTAACGATCAGAGCACTTTTTGCGATTCGGCACTGCGTCGCTTTAACTGACAATTGCGCGGTCGTGCGACGTTGTACCCAAACGAAATTGACGTCCTTATTTCCCCACAAATAGAGCTTTCTTTTTGGTGGTATTTGATCCCCTCTGCGTCATTTCTGATCACCGCTATAAACAAAAGAAGAGCAACAATTTTGAAAAAAAAATATATATATTTTTTACTTTTTGCTATAATACTTGTCCAAAAAATAAATATAAAAAAAACTAATTTATTCCTCAGTTTTGGCCGATATATATTCTTCTATATATTTGTGGTTAAAAAAAAAAAAATCGCAACCAGCGTTTATTGATTGGTTTGCGCAAAAGTTGCCACGTTTACAAACCATGAGAATTAAAGTGGTTGTCCACTCGTGACAACCACATTCACCTACAGGTAAGCCTATAATAAGGTCTGTAATAAGACTTACCTGTAGGTGCCCTGCCTATCTCCTAAACCTGCACGGTTCATGAGATATGCAGTGTATTAGCTGTGCCAATGTCATTTCGGCACATGCGCAGCGAAGAAACGTCCTCAGTGCCGTTTCTTCACTGTGATCGTGCCGTGACTGGCGGCTCCCACGTGCATGAGTGGGAGTGACGTCACACGTCTCCGGCCAGTCGCGGCCCTGGAAGGAAGAGGGGCTGAAGATGGACGCCGCCAGCACAGGGGACAGCGCTGGATGTCGCAGGCTTCATTTGCAGGAAAGTGGCAGATAATGGGCTACTATGCGATGCACAGTAGCCCATTATGCATCTACTTTACAGGGGACTGTAGAGGAAGTAAACCCCATCTGGGTTTACTTCCTCTTTAACCACTTCAATACCGGGCACTTAGGACACTTCCCTACCAGACCAATTTTCAGCTTTCAGTGCTGTTGCGATTTGAATGAGAATTGCGCGGTCGAGCGACGCTGCAGTCGTGACTTTCGACTTTTAACCAGACCATCCCTTCACAGGATTCACGGGCCATAACTTCACCAATTTCTCCTTCATTTGGGTCTACCCCAAATGAAGGAGATGTCAGGGGACATTTCATCTACGTATTACCCGATGACACGTAGCGTATCATCGGGTAATAGACGGTGAAAGGACGTTTACTTCGGACGCTGTAGGTCGCGACAGGGGACACGACCGCCGCAGGTAGAAGTCGGGGAGAAGGAAGGTCCCGGCGCTGACCGGCCTCTGCACACTGCAGTGAGGGTGAGTACGTGCACCCTCGGCGGTCAGTGCCGTGCTAGTGTCACTTCTTTGCCGTGACTCCTGCAAA
>BLSH010412837.1:116355-144390 GCA_018402905.1 Glandirana rugosa | reverse complement strand
AAAACCACCCCAGTGTGAAAGGGGTCAAAAGACTGGGAGCTGGGAGAGCTGTGGCTGTGACATGGCTGGAATTGGTATCACTGTGATCAGTATCTGTGCAGCCCATCCCCTGTGTTCTTTTTTCCTCTTCTCCAAAAGGTTTCACCCCTTTTAAGACCAGGCCATTTTTTCCTATACAGCACTGTGCTACTTTAACCACTTACCAACCAGAAGGTTTTCCAGCTTTAGGACCAGAGCACTTTTTGCGATTCGGCGCTGCGTTGCTTTAACTGACAATTGCGCGGTCGTGCGACGTTCCACCCAAAAAAAATTTGCGTCCTTTTTTCCCCACAAATAGAGCTTTCTTTTGGTGGTATTTGATCGCCTCTGCGTCATTTCTGATCGCCGCTATAAACAAAAGAAGAGCGACCATTTTGCAAAATAACCCAAATTTCTTACTTTTTGCTAAAATTCTAATCCAAAAAAAAATATTAAAAAAAATGTTTTCACCGTTTTTGCCCGATTTATATAACTTCTCATATTTGTGATAAAAAAATCGCAATCGGAATTTATTGATTGGTTTGCGCAAAAGTGGTCGCGTTTACGGATGATGAGAATTAATTTCTGGGGTTTTTATTTTTTTAAATTTATTACTAGTAATGGCGGCGATCTGCGATTTTTAGCAGTAATGTGATATTGGGGCGGACATGTCGGACATTTTTGACACTTTTTTGGGACCAATGACATTTATTCAGCGATCAGAAATGTAAATGTCCACTGATTACTGTATAAATATCATTGGCAGTGAAGGGGTTAACCTGGGGGGGGAGATCTAGGGGTTAACTGTGTTCCCTGGGTGTGTTCTTACTGTGGGGGGGTTGGGCTAACATGGGCATGAGAGATCTAACTGATCCCAGTGACAGGGATCAGTAGATCTCCCATGCCCCTACTAACAGGGCAGTTCCCCGTTCTTCCCCTGTGGCCTCTCATCGTGGCTCGCCGGCGGACATCGGGTCCGCCTGAGCCGCGGGCACACTCCTCAGGAGTGCGGCGGGCACGCGCGCCCCCTAGTGGCTGATCGCATATCGCCGCCTTTTCACGGCGATTTGCGCTCAGCATCCCGACTGCCGCCGTGAAAACGGCGCGCGGTCGGGAAGTGGTTAACCGCTTGCCACTCATATACAGTATATATACGGTGGCCCCTTTCTGTATTGCTGGCTGCCTAGTTCTATTTTCGTCTGCGGAGTCTGTCAATTTGCTATTGCATTTGCCTAAGGGTGTCCTGTGCCCTAGCCCTCTCTCCCCTGTTCTTGTTAAGAGAAATAAAACTCTCTTTGTTCACTTTTAAAAAGTGACTGCTGCCCATCATTCCATCTTGCACTACACCCACTATGCCTAGTAACCCGCACCCTGAGGAGGATTGTCAGCTCTCCCTGACTCTGGAGATCACCATCAGGCCTCTGGAGTTTGGGGAGACCGCTATACATTTTGGGATTGGGTGCCTAGAGATTGTCCATAATTTTAACCACTTCAGCCCTGGAAGGATTTACCCCCTTCCTGACCAGAGCACTTTTTGCGATACGGCACTGCGTTGATTTAACTGACAATTGCGCGGTCATGCGACGTTGTACCCAAACAAAATTAACGTCCTTTTTTCCCACAAATAGAGCTTTCTTTTGGTGGTATTTGATACTCTCTGCGCTTTTTATTTTTTGCGCTATAAACAAAAAAATGTAGAAAAATGAATTTCTTCATCACAGCACCGATATCGCCGATATGTATTGGTAAAAAAAATTGCAATAAGCGTATATTGATTGGCTATCGCGTCTACAAACTATGGGAATAGATTTATGGCATTTTTATTTTTACTAGTAATGGCGGCGATCTGCTATTTTTAACGGGATTGTGACATTGCGGTGGACAGATTGGACACTTTTGACACTTTTTTGGGACCATTGACATTTATACAGCGATCAGAGCTAAAAATAGCCATTGATTACTGTGTAAATGTCATTGGCAGGGAAGGGGTTGACACTAGGGGGCGATCAAGGGGTTAAAAGTGTTCCCTGGGAGGTCTTTCTAACTGTATGGGGGCTGGGCTGACTGGAGGAGGAGAGAGATCGTTGTTCCCTATCAGGGCTGGTGCAAGGATTTTTGACACCATAGGTGAAATCTCATTTTGCCGCCCCCATTGGCTCCACCCCTGACTCCACTCCCTTTGCCCTGCCCATGTGACAGGAGCTATACAGGAAGCTTCGGCTCTGCTACCTCTAGCGCTGGCTCCAGTGCTGTGCTGCGCAACACTACCAGTCGGACGGAGCAACTGCCTGTGACTGATTTAGTTACATGCTGCAGCCTGCAGACTTTGCAGACGCGGAGGGAAACCAGCGGTCGGGCGCCCCTAGGCAGCAGTGCGCCCTAGGCGGTTGCCTAGTGTGCCTAGTGGTAGCACCGGCCCTGTTCCCTATCACTGGGAACATACGATCTCTCTCACCTCCCCTGTCAGAACGGGGATTTGCTTTGTTTACACTCGCAGATCCCCATTCTGCCTGTCTCGGGAGTGATCGCAGGTGGGCAGCGTCCATCGAGTCCGCCCCAACCACTGATTGGCTACCCCACTAGCCAGTGAGTTTCTGTTGTCATGATTTAAAAAGAGTAAACACAGTTGATTGATAATAAATGGCTTCAGCCAAACACCAACCATGAGTGAAAGAAAAGTTTTTGTGTTCTCATTCATATTCTCTGAAAAATGGCCAAGAAATCATCAATTCTGCCAGGGTATGTAAACTCATGAGCACAATTGTATAATGACGGCGGCTGGTCCAACCGCCTGCCGTGACCTGACGGCGGCTGCGAGAATGAGTATTGTGAGCGTTCATGCGCTAACGGAAGCGCGCTCACTGTGTTCCGGGGGGGCCAGGGAGCGGGTAGGGCGGACTCGATCTCCACCGGCTACCCGCGATGGCTCCCCCACAGTGAGAGAACGGAGGTCCGTGACCGTGTAAGTAAACACGGATCTCCGTTCTGTTAGAGGGGGAAGGGATGTGATCACAGGCTTCCTGTATATGGAAGCCGTGATCACTCCCCTCCCCCTGCCAGCCCAGCCCCCATACAGTTAGAACACACTGAGGGAACACAGTTAACCCTTAGAGTGCCCCCTCCAGGTTAACCCCTTCACTGCCAATGGCATTTACACAGTAATCAGTGCATTTTCATAGCAATAATCGCTGTATAAATGCCAATGTCCGCTGCAATATCGCAGTACCGCTAAAAATCCCAGATCGCCGCCATTACTAATAAAAAATAAAAAATAAAATAAAAACCACATAAATGACTTCTCATCATTTATAAATGCGGCAACTTTTGCGCAAACCAATCAATATACGCTGATTGTAAAAATTTTTACCAAAAATATGAGGAAGAATATAAATCGGCCAAAATCGATGGAAAAAAAATGTTTTTTATATTTTTTTTGGATTTGTATTTTAGCAAAAAGTAAGAAAAAATGTTTTTTTGTTGCAAAATTGTCGCATTTTTTTTATTTATAGCTGTGATCAGAAATGACACAGAGGGGATCAAATACCACCAAAAGAAAGCTCTATTTGTGGGAAAAAAAGGACGCAAACTTATTTTGGGTACAACGTCGCACGACCGCGCAATTGTCAGTTAAAGCAACGCAGTGCCGAATCGCAAAAAGTGCTCTGGTCCTACAGTGGGAAATCCTTCCAGGGCTGAAGTGGTTAAAAAGAGTAAACACAGTTGATTGATAATAAATGGCTTCAGCCAAACACAAAGCATGAGTGAAAGAAATGTTTTTGCGCTCTCATTCATATTCTCTGAAAAATGGCCAAGAGATCATAAATTCTGCCAGGGTATGTAAACTTATGAGCACAACTGTATAATGATGGCGGCTGGTCGGCAAGTGGTTAACCACTTCCCTACCGCCGTATGCAGAATGACGGCCTGGAAGTGGTTCAGTTATCCTGACTGGATAGTATCCAGCAGGATAACATGCCAGCGCGCGCCCGGGGGGGCCACATTCGGAGATCGGTGGTGCGGTGTGTCAGTCTGGCCCACCGTATTACCGATCTTGGTAAAAAGCTTCCACTGGAAGCTCTTTACCATGCGATCAGCTGTGACCAATCACGGCTGATCACAGTGTAAACAGGAAAAGCCGTTTATCGGCTTTTCCACTACTCGTGTCTGGTGATGAAAGTAGTGGACGGGGGGGTCTGTGCTGATTGCTTATCAGAGCAGCCCTCACTTGGATCGCCACCCTAGGCCCCCAGGGAGCCTGCTTAGGGACCCGCACCCGCCCACCCAGGACCACCAGGGAGCCCACCCTAGACCACCAGGTAAGGAGCACAGTGCCCAACATGGATGGCACTCAGTGCCAACTTCAGATGCAACCCCAGACCACCAGGGAATGGGCCCCTATTAGTGCATCTGTTATCTGCTGCCCATCATTGCCACCTATCAGTGCCCACCAGTGCCACCTATCAGTGCCGCCTATGAGTCCCCATTAGTGCCACTTAACAGTGCCCGTCAGTGCTGCATATCAGTGCCGTCAGTGCTGCATATCAGTGCCACCTATCAGTGCCTGTCAGTGCTGCATATTAGTGCCACCTGTCAGTGCCCGCCAGTGCTGCTTATCAGTGCCGCCTATCAATGCTGCATATACAGTGTGTGCCTTATCATCAGTGCCAATCATTACTGCCTCATCAGTGTCCCTCAGTGTAGCCTCATCAGTGCCTATCAGTGCTGCATATACAGTATGTGCCTTATCATCAGTGACACCTCATCAGTGCCAATCATTACTGCCTCATTAGTGTCCCTCAGTGTAGCCTCATCAGTGCCTATCAGTGCTGCATATACAGTATGTGCCTTATCATCAGTGCCTTATCATCAGTGCCACCTATCAGTGCTGCATATTAGTGCCACCTGTCAGTGCCCACCAGTGCTGCTTATCAGTGCCGCCTATCAGTGCTGCATATACAGTATGTGCCTTATCATCAGTGCCACCTCATCAGTGCCAATCATTACTGCCTCATCAGTGTCCCTCAGTGTAGCCTCATCAGTGCCCATCAGTGATGGAGAAAACTTACTTATTTACAAACTTTTGTGACAGAAACAAAGAAAAACTTTTTTTTTTTTCAAAATTTTCTGTCTTTTTTTTTTATTTGTAGCACAAAAAATAAAACCGCAGAGGACCACCAAAAGAAAGCTCCATTTGTGGGAACAAAAAGGATGTCAATTTTGTTTGGGTAAAACGTCGCACGACCGCGCAATCGTCATTCAAAGCGCATCAGCACTGAAAGCTGAAAATTGGTGTGGTAGGGAAGTGTTGTAAGTGCCCGGTATTGAAGGGGTTAAAGGGGCGCCCTGAGTGAAGAAAGGATGAGCAACTCTGCTATATACATTAATGTGACAATTCCTGCCTGCTCTGGATAAAGCTGTGCCAAGGAGGAGACCCAGGGGAGGCCCCTTTGTTGGAGAAAGAGAAGCCCCTAGCAAAAAACAAAAAAAATGAGCTCAGGGCTGCATGATAGGGGAAGCAGGGATAACGGGCAACGAGGGGTTAACAGTGGAGAGGAAGTTAGGAGTGAGCTGCTCCTGATTGGCCAGTTAACAGGAAGTTAGGAGTGAGCTGCTCCTGATTGGCCAGTTAACAGGAAGTTAGGAGTGAGCTGCTCCTGATTGGCCAGTTACCCGGTGGAGAGGAAGTTAGGAGTGAGCTGCTCCTGATTGGTCAGTTAACAGGAAGTTAGGAGTGAGCAGCTCCTGATTGGTCAGTTAACTTCCCGGAAGGTGGGGTTGCTGGGAGAGGAGACACGTGACCGGCACACACGTGCTGCAGCCTAAGAAGAAGAAGAGGGAAGAATTTCTGAGCCGCCTGCCGCCTCGCAGTTCTCTTCATGATGGGCGATGTGGAGCGGCTCATTGGTCTCATTAAGCAGCTGAGAGCCGAGGCTGCCTCCAGGGGCACAGGAGGGCTGACTCAGCAGGACTCCTCCACGCTTGGTGGGGAGCCGCCTGCAGCAGGGCTCCAGACCCCTCAGCACGCTGGGTGGGCACAGCCCCCGGAGTGTTTTAGTGCCCCCTTGCCCCCCAGAGCAGAGCACCAGGTAGGGAGCCTGAATTCAGACCCTCCAGGGCAGCAGGCTCAGCGCACTCCAGCTGGGGCCGGCGCTGTCCCTGGGAGGAATCCCCATCGTCGGCGGAGCTCTTCCAGGCGGGGGCCCTCATCTGTTGTTTCAGTTCCTCCCCCGCCTGGGCATCGTGGGATAACGGACGCCCCCCCTGGCGATGCTCCTGCCAGCAGGGCGGTCCAGCGAGGGAGAAGACCCATTGCGGGCGCCAGCCAGTCGGGCAGAGCGGCTGGCAGCCCCCCTGCCCGGATGAGAAGCTCGGTGGTTGTGGCCACGTCGCGGCCTGGTGGGAGCTCCGGGAGGAAGAGGCGCCGTTCGGCCAGTGGTGGGTCGCGGCCTTCCCGCCGGCGTGTGGAAGAGGCCCAGCAGCCTGGACCCTCGGTGCCACCCAGCGCTCTCCAGGACGGCCGGCATTTGGCGGCATCTGACAGGTCGGAGGGTGAGCTGTGCAGCTCGGAGGATGGTGGTGTCCCGTGGCCCTCGCCGGTGGTGGATGCGGGATCTGTGGCTGCAGGGTCTCGCCCTGGGCAGCCTGGTAAGTCCTCCACGGTTTCTCAGGATGCTTTGTCTGTGGGGCTGGGCCAGGGTGGGTCAGCTTTCAAGTCGGGTAAAGCGCCCGCTCCACACGTAGCGGATCCTGGGTCCGGTGCTGCAGCAGGTCTACAACATGCGTAGGCATCCTCGGCCCTCCAGCTGTGGTCAAACTACAAGTCCCATGAGACATTGCAAGACCCTGACAATCATGGGCATGACTCCTAGAGGCAGAGGCATGGTGGGATTTGTAGTTTCACCACAGCTGGAGTGCTGAGGTTGCTTACCCCTGGTCTACAGGATTTGGGAACAAGTTTACAGGCGTTGGTTCAGCGGTTAAACTCGGGGACAGCCCGTCTAGTATACCCACGGCGCTGCCTGCAAGCAGCTTGGCTTCTTCTGCGAGGGAATCCGTGGCTGCACCAGGAGTTGCTGCAGCTTCCTCAGCGCTGGGGGACACAGGGACAGACCGCAAGAATGAAGGCAAGTCTGGGGATTCGGTTCGTTTGGAGGATTCAGCCAAATGTGAGGTGTATGTAGGCTTTGAGGGTCCCTTAGGTGCGCATCTTAAAGTGGTAGTAAACCCTCCTATCATTTTCAGCCAAGGAAGCTGCCATCTTGGCCTCTGTTTAATCTACAACTGCCATGATGCTGCACATGTGATCAGCTATGACCTCAGCCATTGGATGGTTTGACAGTTTGGTTTAGAGCACAACCAACGGGAGTGTTACATTTCCGGCACGTGCCGGGAATGGAACTGGTTTTTAAACTGTTAAATGGATGGGTTTACTACCGCTTTAAAGTGCTTGTCAACTCGTGACAACCACTTTAACCTACATGTAAGCCTATGATAAGTATTACCTGTAGGTGCCCTGCATATCTCCTAAACTTGCACGGTTCAGGAGATATGCAGTGTGCCAACGTCATTTCGGCACATGCGCAGTTAAGAAACGGCCTCGGTGCCGTTTCTGCACTGTGATCATGCAGTGACTGGCGGCTCATGCGCCTCCAGCCAGTCACGGCCCGGAAGGAAGGGGGGCAGAAGATGGACGCGGCCTGCACAGGGGACATCGCTGGATGTCGCAGGCTTCGTTTGCAGGTAAGTGGCACATAATGGGCTACTATGTGATGCACAGTAGCCCATTATGCATCTACTTTGCAGGTGAATGCAAAGGAAGTAATCCCTATCTGGGTTTACTTCCTCTTTCTTTAAGCCAGAGGTGAGGGAGAAAATTTGGAAGGACGAGTACGTAGAAATATTTGTTACTCCTTCTGGAAAAGTCCAACCTAGATGGGTTAAAGCCGGAGGAGTCCAAAAAGGAAGACGAGGAGAAGCGGCAGCACCGCATGATTCTGAGCACCTTTAGTAACTGGTTGCAGGCCTTTGCTATCCTTGCCAATGTGATCGGAGATAAGAATCCGGAGAATTGTTCAGCTCTCTTCTGCTGTTAAGACACAATCAGTGAGGCTCACAGAGTGTATGGGGGGATGGCATGCGTAGGGGTGTGCCTGGGCACACCCTAATCACCTTGTGCGGCAGTAGCGAATCATCTGTGTGTGCAGGGCCAGGAGAAGAGAAGGCAGAGAGAGTGCAAAATGATAATATGTGGCGAGGCACTGGCAGTTTCAAATGCTTCTGCCCCACCAAAGTGGTGGTTTTCTCCCACTGCATAAAGTCCTGATTCTCCTTCCAGCCAGGTCACTCCACCTTACTGCTGATGAGTTGCTTTCGCTTTCCTAATTCATCGGCTCGTTTCACCACCAGCTTCACTCCTCCCCCCCCCCCCCCCTCGTCGTGTAGTACTTTCCGGTGTAGCGTTTATTGAAACCCCATAAAAGTGGAAACCGGAAGTGACTGCCATATTGCTACACCCACATACGTCCACAGTAAGGATACAAAGAGAAGATGGCAAGCGGACCTCTTATTACACCCACCGTAGTTTTTAATTTCACGCTTATTTTTAACTGTAAAAGGAGCATACATACTGAAATACATTATATAGAAATACGTGACACTGTTTTCATGTTCTATTTTAACCACTTGCCGACCGTCAATCGGCAATTGACGGCGGTAAAGTGGCTCTGTAACGCGGATCGCCGTCATTTGACGGCGGCCGCGTGATCGCGCCTAGTAGGCGCGCCCGCGCGCTCACTGTGTCCGGGGAGCGGGTACGGCGGCTTCGATTGCCGCCGGCTACCCGCGATGGCCCCCCCGGAGCGGAGGTCTGTGTATGTAAACACGGACTTCCGCTCTGTGAAGGGGGAAGGGCTGTGGTCACAGCCTTCCTGTACATGAAGGCTGTGACCACTTCCCTTCTCCTGTTAGGGCAGTCCCCCCACAGTTAGAACACGCCCAGGGAACATAGTTAACCCTTAGAGCGCCCCCTGCAGGTTAACCCCTTCACTGCCAATGGCATTTACACAGTAATCAGTGCATTTTTAAAGCACTGATCGCTGTATAAATGCCAATGGTCCCAAAAAAGTGTCAAAATGGTCCGACATGTCTGCTGAAATATCGCAGTACCGCAAAAAATCGCAGATCGTCGCCATTATTAGTAAAAAATAACCCCAAAAATGAATTCTCATCACCCGTAAGCGCGACCACTTTTGCCCAAACCAATCAATAAATGCCAATTGTGATTTTGTTTTTTTTTTTTATCGCAAATATGTGGAAGAATATAAATGTTTTTTTATATATTTTTTTTGGATTTGTATTTTAGCAAAAAGTAAGAAATTTGTGTTTTTTTGCAAATTTGTCGCTCTTCTTTTGTTTATAGCGGCAATCAGAAATGACGCAGAGGGGATCAAATACCACCAAAAGAAAGCTCTGTTTGTGGGGAAAAAAGGACGCAAATTTTGTTTGGGTACAACGTCGCACGACCGCGCAATTGTCAGTTAAAGCGACGCAGCGCTGAATCGCAAAAAGGGCTCCGGTCCTAAAGCTGGAAATCCTTCCGGTCCTTAAGTGGTTAAAAGCAGCGGTGTTCTGTGACATTTCCTAAGCAGTGAGATCATCAGGCTTGCCGCTGCTTTTAAAATATAACATGAAAATAGTGTCACATATTTCTATATAATGTATTTCAGTATGTATGCTTGGTTTACTGTTAAAAATAAATGTGAAATAAAAAACTCCGGTGGGTGTAATTAGATGTCCACTTGCCGCCTTCTCTCTGTATCCTTAGTGTGTATGAGTGCAGGTGTAGCAATATGGCGGCGACAGAACGTCACTTCCGGTTTCCATGTGTGGGGTTTCAAAAAACGATGCTACACCGGTAAGATCATGCAGTAAATCAGTCTCACAGGTCCCTTTTCCGTTCACTTTCTCCTGTTTCTTTCTGCTCTCCCTCCACTGCACACATCCTGCAGCTCCGCTATCAGATCTCGACATTCTACTCCACTATTCCTCGTGCTGACACCCTTTCCACCCAGGCTTACTTTTCATCTCTCCCTTTCAACCATTCTTCAGCCTGCTACATTCTTTGCAGTCCTTCAACCACTTCAACTCCGCATGACGTCCTGGGATTTCAGTGGTGATGGCTCATCGAGGTATCGTTTTTTAGAGCAGGCGATTCCCATCACCCTAAGAAAGATCATAGCGGCAGTTCAGGCGCTAGATCGTTCTTACAGACGACGGGAGGGGCCCTCCCTCCGGTCTTATAGACCCCACATCTCTCCATAAAGAGGACCTGTCACTCTTTTCCTATTACAAGGGATGTTTACATTCCTTGTAATAGGAATAAAAGTGATCAAAAAAAAAAAGTGAAAGTGTAAAATAAGAAAAAAAAAAAAATTGAAAGCGCCCCTTCCCCGCAAGCTCACGCACAGAAACGAACGCATACGTAAGTCGCGCCTGTATATGTAAATGGCGTTCAAACCACATGTGAAGTATCGCCGCGTGCATTAGAGCGAGAGCAATAATTCTAGCACTAGACCTCTAACTCTAAACACCTAACCTGTAAAAAAAAAACATTTTAAAGCATCGCCTATGGAGATTTTTAGGTGTAAAATAAATAAATAGGAAGACTGCGCTAACCCTAATAGCCACTATATCCCTATGTACACAGCTGCAACAATAAAGTGTGATTCCTACACCCAAAATACAAATTTAGAACAAATAAGGCTGCGCTTGTGTGAAGGACATAAAATAAAATAGACAACAAATGGTGAGTATAAGAGGTATCCGAAAGATACAAACAAGAGGTGATGTAATGAATAAACTTATATAACCCCAATCACGTGTAAGTCCAAATGACAGTGAATAAACCAAGTCCAAATGCAAAAGGTGAAAAGTATAGAAGGAATGTCCTTAATTAAATCTTCCAGAGAGGTGAGCCGACATGCATCCCAATGCCCAACAGTGTAAAAGGCCTCCACCACGGATAGTTGTGCCCTTACCGGATCACTTGGACCTCTTATTATAGGAGGTCAGAAACACCTGTGTGGATTAGGGCCTCCACAAGGCCACTCTGATCTGTTATCTGCGGGACACCCGATCTAGTCAGTTGGATCCTCTCCTATCCTGGGTGGGGGTATCAGAAGCCGCTTCCAAGGGTGAGTAATCAATGGAGGTACTGCACAACACAGAACCGACCAGTTCGCTCCACTCCGGGGAAGTCACGGTACCCAAAGGAGAAATGGGCCAGATAGTGTGATATCGTTTACACAAAACAATTTATTAAAAGATATATATTAAACTCACATGAATCCGGATTAATAACAGCTGTATAATGGATAAAAACAATCAGCGGTGGTAGTGAGACAGCTCTCCGCCCGATCGATTTCGTCTCCAAAGGACGTCTTCCGTGCCCCGGAAGACGTCCTTTGGAGACGAAATCGATCGGGCGGAGAGCTGTCTCACTACCACCGCTGATTGTTTTTATCCATTATACAGCTGTTATTAATCCGGATTCATGTGAGTTTAATATATATCTTTTAATAAATTGTTTTGTGTAAACGATATCACACTATCTGGCCCATTTTTCCTTTGGGTACCGTGACTTCCCCGGAGTGGAGCGAACTGGTCGGTTCTGTGTTGTGCAGTACCTCCATTGATTACTCACCCTTGGAAGCGGCTTCTGATACCCCCACCCAGGATAGGAGAGGATCCAACTGACTAGATCGGGTGTCCCGCAGATAACAGATCGGAGTGGCCTTGTGGAGGCCCTAATCCACACAGGTGTTTCTGACCTACTATAATAAGAGGTCCAAGTGATCCGGTAAGGGCACAACTATCCGTGGTGGAGGCCTTTTACACTGTTGGGCATTGGGATGCATGTCGGCTCACCTCTCTGGAAGATTTAATTAAGGACATTCCTTCTATACTTTTCACCTTTTGCATTTGGACTTGGTTTATTCACTGTCATTTGGACTTACACGTGATTGGGGTTATATAAGTTTATTCATTACATCACCTCTTGTTTGTATCTTTCGGATACCTCTTATACTCACCATTTGTTGTCTATTTTATTTTATGTCCTTCACACAAGCGCAGCCTTATTTGTTCTAAAGGAGATTTTTAGGTACCACAGTACGGCGCCATTCCATGAGTTTGCACAATTTTAAAATGTGACATGTTGGGTATCTATTTACTCTGCGGTACACCATCTTTCACATTCTGAAAAAAAAATGGACTAACTTTACTTTTTCTTTTTTTATTCGTGAAACAGTTTTTTTTTTTCCAAAAAATGGGTTCGAAAAATCGCTGCGCAAATACTGCATGACATAAAAAGTTGCGACAACCGCCATTTTATTCCCTAGGATGTCTGCTAAAAAAAACATATATAATGTTTGGGGATTCTGAGTACGTTTCT
Source organism: Glandirana rugosa (assembly GCA_018402905.1). NCBI lineage: Eukaryota > Metazoa > Chordata > Amphibia > Anura > Ranidae > Glandirana > Glandirana rugosa. The sequence goes on along the minus strand of BLSH010412837.1, from coordinate 131,921 downwards.
AGCAAAACAATGATTTGTACATGAAGGAGAGGAGTGCCAGAAATGGCCTGGATATGAAGTGGTTAAGGGGACCATAGAGGATTACTTGTTTTCAGCGGGCTGAAAAAAAAGAACAGATTTCTTTATCCACAGGTAAAGGGGGATGAAGGAATCCACCAAGCAGGTCCTGCTGGCAGAATACACTGATCAGCGGCTGCACTCAAATTGGGTCACATTCAGTAGGTGGCACTGCCCACTGGATGTGACAGGGAGGATCATTTTTTTCTGGGGTGCAGTGTGTGTGTTTTAAAACTGAAGCTCAATCACCTGTTTCTACCACCCCCTATGCTGCAAAGACAGCTGCAGCTATGATGCTTTGCATCCCAGCCAAAATTATCCTCCCTGTGGCATTTAGTAGGCAGTGCCGTCTGCTGAATGTGACCCATTTAAGTGCAGCCACTGATCAGTGTGTTCTATCAGAACCATGTACTGCTGTCAGAGTACAGGAGTGGTGGAAGGATTGGAGGCAGTGGCAGGCTTGTAAGTGGGGATCAAGGTAAACTTTTTTTTTTTCTGGTTGATCTTTAACATCATTATGATGCTCACACTATACAGCCTATATACAGTAAGACACAGGTTGCACTGTGTGATCGTTCTGGTAATGCAGATTACAGGTGCTGTGGCTGTATTATTCATGGCTGCAGACAGTGTTTAAATTGTATACCATTATTCAGTGCTTTTTTTCAGCTGAAACATGTCATTCCCAAACTCTGCACTGTACATAACGCTCCCTGAACCCTGCACTCTGTACATAACGCCCCCTGGGCCCTACCCTCTGTATGTAACGCATCCTTAACCCTGATTTCTGTAAGTAAGGAACCCTGCACTCTGTACGTAGTGCATCCTGCACTCTGCGTAACGCAGCTTGAACTCTGCACGTAATGCACTCTGTATGCACTGCACCCTGAAATCTGCACTCTGAAGGTAACGCACCCTGAACCCTGCAAAAAATAAAATGCTCAACAATCATTAATATAAGTGTGTGTATTCACAGACACAAGTGTCTTTGGGGTGCACACCCTAATGCAATAGGCTGTGCACGCCTATGGTGGCATGGCTTCCTTTCGACGAGCAATTCCGTCAACGTAAGGCCATCCGACGTTCTGTATGTTTGTACCACAAGGACATCAGATTGTGGATGCCCCTCATGACCTCTGTGCGGGCAGGGTCATCTTTTTCTGAGCGGGGCCGGGGTCCGAGTACCCCAGGACAGTCGGTCTTTAAGCATCAGGGTTATTGCTGGCAGTTCAACGAAGGAACATGCCGTTTCAGTTCCTCGTGTCGATACAAGCATGAGTGCTTGAGTTGTGGCGGCTTGCACCCCGCTGTGTTAAACAGGGCAAGGGCCGTTCTGGAGATGCTATGGGAAAAATGGACGATGCAGGGGAATGTGGAAAGGATGCGTCCTTTCCTAAATGGGTATCTGGACCAGGCGGCTGCCCAGTTGTTGGAGGAGGGGTTTTCAGTGGGCTTTGTTATGCCGTGTTCCCTTTCCAGAATTCCCCCCATGGCTGATAATTTGCATTCCATCAGGGCGCATCCAGAGGTGGTTTTAGATAAGCTGGCTAAGGAGGTAGCGTTGGGTCGTATGGCAGGTCCTTTCTCGCAACTCTCCATGGCCAATTTGGTGGTTTCCCCATTGGGTTTGGTTCCCAAGAAGGAACCGCGGAATTTCCGCCTTATAAATCTTCAGTCCTTTCCCAAAGGCAGTTCAGTTAACGATGCCATCGAGCCAGAAGCGTGTCCGGTGTCTTGCGCCTCGTTCGGCAGTACGGGCTGGGTGCTCTATTGGCTAAGACGGATAGTGAACCGGCTTTTCGTTTACTCCCCTTGGTTGCAGATGGTTGGATTTGTGTTATGTTGACCACTGTTTACCAATGGGTTTGTCGTGAACCTGCAATAACATTTCATGTCCAGTCTGTTTGCTTACCTCTCTGGTTGTTTCAGCCAATTCTCCAATTAAGGAACACTATTTAAGACCATGTGCTGCAAGCCTCATTGCCGACCAATATTGTGTGTTAGGCTTTGTGTGCTTCTGCTGTGTGCTCTTCGTTTGTTTCCGTGTACTGATCTTGGCTTGTTTTTGACCTCCCTTGTCTGCTAGTGACCCCGATCTCGGCTTGTGCTTTGACCTTCCCTGTCTGCCTGTGACCCCAACCTTGGCGTGCCTCCTGTCTGCTCATAGCCCTGACCCTTGGCTCTCCCAATGACCTTCCCTTGCTATCTTGCACTGCTGCTTCCTCTCCATTCACCTATAGGCTGCTGTGAGCGTAAGCTTGGGGACCCCGGGGGCAGCGACCTGGATCGAGTTGCAGCCAAGTCCATCCTCACCACCAGAGGCTCCGGTGAACACCTACTGGCTCTTAGACTCCACGCCCCGGGAAAACCTATGCCCTAGCTCCTTGTGCAATCTGTGTCAGGGCCAGCAGTCTCGCTTCCCTACACCATCCTGATCTACAGTCACAGCAGTCAGCTAAGGGTTCTCAACCTTAGCAGTGTGCCCCAAACCCAGCGGTGTGCACCTATCACTTGCCGTCAGGTGACCTGACAGTTTGGTCGGCCATGGACCCGGCTGATGTGCCGCTACCCGCCGATGATTTGCTGCAGGGCATAGTCCGCAGACTTGAGACTCAGGTGTCTAATCGGACCCAGGTGATACGATTCCTTCAGGATCTGGCTTCCCACTTTGAGCAGCTTCAGTCCTCCTTGAGACCTCTGGTTCAGAAACCTGCTGTCGTATCTGTTCGCAGATTACCGGCTCCATCCCATTACTCTGGGGACTCATAGGTCCTGCAGGGGGTTCCTTAGCCAGTGCACCATTCATTTTGAGCTTCAGCTTCAAAACTTCCTGTCTGATCGGGCGAAAGTGGCCTACATTATTTCTCTTTTGTCCAGCGAGGCTTTAGCCTGGGCTTCCTCTCTGTGGGAGAAGAGTGACCCCGTGGTTTCTAGTCCGTCTAGTTTCTTGAAAGTTTCGGAACATCTTTGAGGAACCAAGCCATCACTCTTAAGCGGCCAGCGGCCTTTTACACCTCCGCTAAGAGTCTTTTTCTGTGGGCCAGTGTGCTTTCCATTTTCGGATTCTGTCTGCTGAGCTGAACTGGATCAGTGAGGCCTTAGTTGCAACCTTCTTACAGGGCCTCTGTGACAGAGTGAAGTACTAATTAGCGGGTAGAACCATCCCCGCTGATCTGGATGACGTGATCTCCTTGTGTAACCAGATCGACATTCGCTTCCCTAGAAAAGAGACGCCAGCACCCCTTGGCCCCTAGTCAGCCTGAGCTCCCCTCTCCGTTACCCATGGAGCATCCCCTGCCAGTTGAGGGACTTATGCAGCTGGGCCGGACCAGGCTATCTTCTGAGAAACGTGTTAGGCACAGAACTCTGGGTCTGTGTCTTTACTGTGGGGGCAAAGGTAATTTTCGTGACACTTGCTCGCTGCGTCCGGGAAACACTCGGGTCTAATACATCTGGAAGGTGGAGTATTGGACCCAGAAACTTCACCTTCACGTCGTCTACTGTCGGTGTTCCTGCATGTCGGCTCTCCTCATTCGGTCTTGGCATATTTGGATTCCGGAGCTACCGGCAACTTTATGGACTGGAATACTGCATCCTCCTTGAAGCTTACCCTTTCGCCACTCCACTGGTGGTCTCAGCTATCAATAGCACTGTTCTTCCAGGAGGGCCTATCCACTTCCAGACCCTTCCGATTAAGATGTCGGTTGGAGTACTCCACCAGGAGGAGATATCCTTCCTTGTCCTACTTAAGGCCTCAACAACCATTATATTGGGCCTTCCCTGGTTACAGCTCCATTCCCCACACATAGAGTGGATTTCTGGGCAGATACTGGCTTGGGGTTCCTCCTGTTTCTCATCCTGCCTACTCAAGGTTGCTCCTAAAGAGAGACTTACTGTTGCCACCACCTCAGTTTATTCTGTTCTTGCCACATTATTACGATTTCCAGGATGTCTTCTGCAAGAAATTGGCTGAAGTGCTTCCTCCACACTGGTCCTTTTGATTGTGCCATTGACCTTGTTCCCGGAGCGACTGCCCAGGGGCTGTACCTACCCCCTGTCCATCCCAGAGACTCAGGCCATGTCGGAGTATGTCACTGAAAATCTAGAGAAGGGGTTAATTCGGAAGTCCTCATCGCCTGCGGGAGCGGGGTTCTTTTTTGTTGCCAAAAAAGATGGTACTTTAAGACCCTGCATTGACTATCGAGGTTTGAAAGCGGTGACAATCAAAAATCGTTACCCCTTAACCTTAATATCTGAACTATTCTACAGGTTGAAAGGTGCCTCCATTTTTACCAAGTTGGATCTTAGGGGTGCATACAATCGGATCCGGATAAAGGAAGGTGACGAATGGAAAACCGCATTTAACACTAGAGATGGGCATTATGAGTACTTGCTTATGCCTTTTGGTCTGTGTAATGCCCCAGCTGTGTTCCAAAACTTTGCCAACGAAATCTTCAGGGATCTGCTGTATCAGTTTAATTACCTAGATGACATTCTCATCTCTTCAGAGAATCTGCCTGTCCGGATTGTACTTCAGTGCCTTAGAGAAAATAATCTGTATGCCAAGCTGGAGAAATGCTCTTTCAAAAGTTCTGAGGTTCCGTTTCTGGGATGCTTTGTCTCTAGCTTGGGTCTTCGTATGGATTCAGAAAAGGTCTCTGCTATTACCAACTGGCCCCTTTCCGCCAGCCTCAAGGCCACACAGCACTTTCTCGGGTTCACAAATTATTATAGGTAGTTCATTAGGAATTACTCTTCCATTGCTGCGCCTATTATCGCCTTGACCAAGAAAGGTGCGACAGCTAAGTGGCCCTCTGAAGCTGTCTCTGCGTTTCATGAATTGAAACAAACCTTTGTTTCTGGACCTCTCTTGAGGAGACCTAATCCTGAGGATCCATTTTGCATTGAAGCGGACGCTTCAACTCGGGTGGGAGCTGTGCTTCTTTGAGGAAAAAACGTCAACCATGTGCGTTCTCCAAAAAATTTCTCAGGCAGAGAACAATTACATCATTGGTAATGTAACTTCTTGCCATGAAATTGGTGTTAGAGGAGGGGCGTCATCTCTTGGAATTCTCCTCTCACTCTAGAACTATCTTCACAGATCATAAAAATCTGCAGTACTTGCAGAATGCCAAACAACTGAATCCCAAACAGGCCAGTTGTGGAGTCTTTTCTTTTTTAGTTTCAAATTCATGATTACATACAAACATGGTTCCTGCAACAGTAGGGCTGATGCACTCTCTAGGTCATTTGACACTCTGGATGAGGAGCCCACCTCTGAACCTGAGCCAATCATTCCGAGCTCATGCATTCTTGCCCATTCTACCACCCTGGAGTCAAAAATTCCTCCTGGCAAGACCTTCGTCCCCACTGAGCTAAGAACTAGGGTTCTTCATTGGGGACATGATTCCAAGGTGGCAGGTCATGCTAATTCCTCTGATCCTTCCTACTCATCAGTCGCCACTACTTGTGGACTACACTCCGCCTGGATGTCAAATATTACGTTAAAACCTGTCATGTCTGTGCCCAGTCAAAATCCTCCACACAAGCTCCTGCTGGTCTTCTCATGCCTTTGCCCAGTCCTAAGGAACCCTTATCTCACATTGCCATGGACTTCATCACCGATCTCCCACCATCTAAGAAGAATACGGTTATCTGGGTGGTCGATTTTCTAAGATGGCCCATTTTGTTCCTCTTCTGGGTCTTCCTTCTGCTCCTGCTTGGGTTCCCTTTTTTTTTTTTTTTATTGTTCGAAAAATCTGCGTCCATAGGGTTCCTTCACATATTGTTTTGGACAGAGGTGTCCAACTTAGATCTCATTTTTGGAGAGCCTTCTGCAAATCCCTCAATGTTGTCCTGGACTTCTTTTCCTCTTACCACCCTCGATCCGATGGACAGACTGAGAGGGTTAATCGGGAGTTGGAGGTTTTTCTCCGAACTTAAGTCTCGGCCCATGATGATTGGTCATCTCTACTCCCTGTGGGTGGAATTCTCACTACAATCATGTCAATGTGAGTTCTCAGAAGACACCTTTTCTTACAGTTTATGGGAAACCTCCTCAGCTCCCTCTTCCTATGACCTGTTCTGTTCTCCTCCAGAAATTCCAGCTTTGGCTACGGTTCAACAATCCTTCAATTCTATTTAGGGTGATGTCCATGATTCCCTCAGGGTGGCTGCTGATAAATTTTAAAGGTTATGCCGACCGTCACGGGCGCAAGTCTTGCTTTCTACCAGGAACATCAAGCTCAGGGTTCCTTCTCTGAAATTTGCCCCAAGATTCATTGGTCTGTACTCCTATAATTGCAAAGTTCAATCCGGTTTGTTTTAAATGCCAGATTCCTAACAGCCTCAGGATTTCGAACTCCTTTCATGTTTCCCTTCTGAAGCCTTTAGTCCTCAAGTTCTCTTGTCCTCTCCCTAACACGGTTCCGGTTTTGGAGGATGGTCAGGAGTATGGGGTTATTCTAGTCCTGGACTCTTAGCTCTGTAAAGGCATTCTTCAGTACCTTGTGCACTGGAAAGGGTTTGGTCCTGAGAGGTCTTGGATCCCTGCATCTGAGGCATTTGCGCCTCGCCTTGAGAGGAAGTTTCATTTGAGATTACCCTCCAAGCCTGGGCCGGGGAGGCCTCATGGGGGGTACTGTCATATACCTGCAATAACATTTCATGTCTTGTCTGTTTTGCTTACCTCTGGTTATCGGCCTAGAGGCCGTGCACATTGTCACCTGTGTGCCAAGTCATATTTCCTCAGTAGAACTCCACCTCAGTCTCCAATTAAGGAACACTATTTAAGACCATGTGCTGCAAGCCTCGTTGCCGACCAATATTGTGTGTTTAGGCTTTGTGTGCTTCTGCCGTGTGCTCTTAATTTGTTTCCGTGCACTGATCTTGGCTTGTTCTTTGACCTTCCCTGTCTGCCTGTGACCCCGACCTTGGCGTGCCTCCTGTCTGCTTGTAGCCCTGACCCTTGGCTCTCCCACTGACCTTCTCTTGCTGTCTTGCACTGCTGAACTGGCCTTTTTTTTGGGGCCCTTTCGGATTAGTGAGTTAGTCCATCGAAAATGGCACAGGGAGGGCTGTTGGTGCACGAGGTGAGTTGTTCCAATTTGCTTGTGGTGTTATTTGTTTGGCGCTCCAAGACAAATCAGTCGGCCAGAGGTACGTATTTGCGGCTCTACAGAGTTCCCCCATTTGCCCAGTATCAGTGGGAGGAAGAGTATGTTCGCCCGCAGCGGGAGGGATCTTTTCTTATGCACCAGGGTGGATCGGCTCTGTTAAAATTCCAGTTTATAACGGTATTTCAGTGCTGCCTGCTCGCATCTGGTTTTGATATGCAGAGCTACTCTTTGCACTCCTTCCGCATCAGGGCGGCTACAGAAGCCACTCGGTAGGGGTTGGGTGATGCCATTTTGAAGCGTATCAGGAGATGGGAATCCGATCACTTTAAGCCAGAGCTTGACCATTCCGGGTCGCCATGGCTACCAGAAATCATGTCCTGGCAAGCAGCAGCCGATACTTCACTCCCCTCACTATCTAACCGCATCTCTGAGCCGTTCTCTGCCTAAGCTGACAGCTGTTAACCACTTCAGCCCCGGAAGGATTTCCCCCTTTAGGATCAGAGCCCTTTTTGCGATTCAGCACTGCGTCGCTTTAACTGAAAATTGCGCGGTCGTGCGACGTTGTACCCAAACAAAATTTACGTCTTTTTTTCCCACAAATGGCTTTCTTTTGGTGGTATTTGATCACCGCTGCGTCATTTCTGATCGCCGCTATAAACAAAAGAAGAGCGACAATTTTGTCGCAATCGGCGTTTATTGATTGGTTTGTGCAAAAGTGGTCGCGTTTACGGATGATGAGAATTCATTTCTGGGGTTTTTATTTTTTACTAGTAATGGAGGCGATCTGCGCTTTTTAGCGGTACTGCGATATTTCAGCGGACATGTCGGACCATTTTGACACTTTTTTTGGAACCATTGGCATTTATACAGCGATCGGTGCTATAAAAATGCACTGATTACTGTGTAAATGCCATTGGCAGTGAAGGGGTTAACCTGCAGGGGGCGCTCTAAGGGTTAACTGTGTTCCCTGGGCGTGTTCTAACTGGGGGGGGACTGCCCTAGCAGGGGAAGGGGAGCGATCACAGCTTCCACGTAGAGGAAGGCTGTGATCACAGCCCCCCCCCCCTCACAGAACGGAGGTCCGTGTTTACTTACACGGACCTCCGTTCTTTCACTCCGGGGGGGGGCATCGCGGGTGGCCGGCGGAGATCGAATCCGTCGCACCCACTCCCTGGCCCTCCCCGGACACAGTGAGCGCGCCTCCGCCGCGATCTCGCATATGGCGGCGATTTGCGCAGGAGCGCCACACTGTCGCCATCAATTGCCGACCAGTGGTTGGCAAGCTGTTAGAGGAAAAAAAAAAATGGGCGGTCTACCAGCACGTTGATGACTATAAACACAGAAGATACAAAACGTGTATCTTTTTTTGTTTTAGATCAAAGGAATTTACTCCGTCTCTAAGGGAAGGTGCACACTAGCTCATTATGCCTTTGCAGGTTATTTTTTTTTTTTTTTACTTGGGTAGACCGCTTTCAAGACTAATTCTTTTCTGACATTTGTTGCTTACAAGTAAAAAAAACTATTTTCTGCTAGAAAATGATTTAGAACCCCCAAACATATAATATAATGGTGGTCGTCGCAATATTTTTTTTTACACAATATTTGCGCAGAGGTCTTTCAAACGTAATGTGTTTTTTTTTTTTTGTTTTTTTTTTTTTTGTTTAATGTGAAAGATGTTACACTGTGAGAATCGTGATCTTTATTCTAAGCAACAAAATTGTGATCAAGCCCTGTGTATCATCAACAATTGCCATTCTTTTATGTGCAGCTGGGCTCCAGTATTTCATTGTGCCCAGAAATCCACCAGATCAATGAATAGTCACCGTGGGGGACGCACATTTAGGCAGGAAGTGGCTACAAAGAGGCAGCAGAAGATCAGCAGCACTGGAATGCTTCTTTCATCCTTTTTTTTTTTTTGTATTTTATTTAAAGTGTCACTAAGGGTTCATTTAGCTGTGCAGTAGAGACATGTTTTTGCCACCCTTAAGCTGCATTATGTAGCAGATGAGGGCGGTTTACATGCCGCAGTCGCGTTGCATTCGGCATAATAAAGTTTCCCCTAAAACGGGTTTTCTCTTTCGCTCATTGACGGATGCAGCCTCTTATTCTTGACGTGGGGTTTGTGCACCTTTCACTAGGAGTGAACTAGGCAGAACGTAGTTCACTTAAAGCAGACACAGCCCCTCCCAGGGGGCAGTCCTCACTTGGCATAACCCCTCCTGCCCTGCTCAGCAACTTTTTTTTTTTCTGCCTAGTGCAAGGAGTAGGACCTGGCTCCCTGCTGGGATCTGCAGTTCCCTGTTTTTTTCCTTTTTCCCCAAGACTTCTGATGAAGAATGCAATCAAGTAGACGGCTGGGTGACAGGCTGGATATCCTAGATTCAGGGAGTCTCCCCAGCACGGCCGACGGGCACGAGCCGACCCTTAGCTGTACGCGGGGTCGGCCGCGTCGAGCCTCATTCCGTGCGGGGCGGCCGGCGGGTTGAACGTCCCACCAGCACACCTAGGACCAGGGCTCGAGTCATGGGTGTTGCGTGGCCGGCAGTTCCCCCCGAGCCGGTGGGGTGGCAGGTCTGCCTTGGGTGGCTACCCGCTATGCCCGTCTAGAGTGGTGAGTATGCTTCTCTCTCCCCCCCCCCCCCCACCCAGCAGGGGGCAGGCTGGTGGTGTCCCCCTTCTGCGGGTATAGGTGGGCTTGATCCCCCCCACCTCTTAGTTTTGCCATACTCCAAACCTCCCCCCCCCCCGGGCTGTAGTCTCCCCCTGCCTGGCTGCATTCCCCTGGGTGGCCTGCAGGCGATGGGTATGTCAGTACCAGGCCGCCATTTTCTCGTAGCCAGTTACGTGTAGATCACGGCCGCCATTTTGCAGTAGCCAGCCGCTGGTTTTGGCCTCTAGTGCACGCTGTGGCCATCTTTGTGTGGCCCGCCGTGTCCTGGCCTCAGATTCACTGGCTGGATGAGCGGTCCTGGTTCTCTTGGCGCCGGATTGGGCTGGAAGAGCCTTCCTACACGTGGGGGGCGCAGAGCAGCAGCAGCGGGGTGGTTACAGGCAGCTACAGCAGCGCTAGCAGCAGCACCTGGGTCGGAGTGGTGAGTCCTCCTGGGAGCCTCTGGGGCTCTAGTGCGGCAGCTTGAGGGGTGGTGTGGGACGCATGGTCTGGTTTGGCCAGTGGGTGTCTTCTGGGGTGTAGTGCAATGGCAGCTGAAGCAGGTGCTTCCCGGCCAGGTGTCTCCGGTGGGGATCAGGAAGCTCTGGGACCTGTGGCTCCGCTGGACAAATTGACGGCCATCCTGGAAGAATTCTCCCAGGTGGAGCCGATCCGTGACCATGGGGGTGTCGAGGAAACGGCGACCCCCCCCCCCCGCTGTCTTCTGGTGAGGGACTGAGCCTGAGGGGGGCTCCGCGGTGTCAGGGACCCCCCTGGAGCTGTCGGAAGGTGAGCTCGGGACCCCTCTTATAAAGAGGATGAGCCCTCGGGGGGGCCACCGCGGCTCGTGAACGGGCTCTGGTGGGCTCATTGGTCTCGGCAGTCTGTGAGACGCTGAAGCTGGGCCCAGCTGTGACACGGGGCGCCATAAGCTTTTGGGTCACATAGGCCGGCCTGGACACCTAAGGTATTCCCTTATTTGTCGTACTTTTGATCAGTTTGTTTACAAAGAGTGGCAACGACCTCAGGGTTCATTCGCCATGCCTAAACATTTTTCTGTGTGTTGCCCTGTTGCAGAAGTGGAGGTCTCCGACACTGGACCCACCCATGGCATGTCTGAACAAGGCGACCACTATTCCGATGGAGGGCTCTCCAATCCTTTAAGGACCCGGCCGATAGGAGGACTGAGGCGGTATCCAAGGTAATGTTGTTGGTCGGCCATGTGGTCGGAGCTGGCGGCACAGGCACTTACGGAATGGGCGGCCATTGTGCACCAGGCTTTGGTGGCTCTCCAGGCCCCTCCGGAACCTGTGCAGATGGCGGACCAGCTGATTCAGGGTCTTAAGTACCTCTGCGATGCGGCCCTCAACATGGCTCCCATGCTGTCGAAACTGTCCATGTTTGCAGTCATCATTCGATGTCTGCTGTGGCTTGGATGTTGGTCGGGGGACCAGGCGTCAAAGGGTCTGACGGACCTGCCGTTTGAGGGTGGTCGTCCTTATGAGGCTTCCCTGGATGAGATCATCAAGGATTACACTGAGGGGGAAGAGTACGTTCCTCCCGGAGCCCAGAAGGGGCAAGGAGCCCTGGCGTAGGGCGGGCCCTTCTTTCCCTACTCAAGGTTTTTTCGTGCGCCACGCACCATGAATAAGATCTCTCAGCCCGCTAAGGCCTCTGTGGGGGCCCAGAAGCGTCCTGGCAGCGTAAGGTGGAGGAGAAGCCCTCCTCTGCATGATGGGTCGCCCCCGCCTGTGGTTCGGGTGGGGGGATGGCTTTTGCGGTTCGCGGACCGGTGGACCTCTCGCATCTTGGATATCCGGGTGCGCGAGGTGGTTTCGTCCGGGTACAAGACAGAGTTCCGTACCTATCGCCCAAGTTCTTCGCCTCCAATCTGAGGCTTCCCCCGGGGCAATGGCAGGCCCTGTTTGGGGCCCTGCAAGTCCTGCTCCGTCAGGGGGTGATTGTTCCGGTTCCCGCTGTGGAACGTTTCCATGGTTTTTATTCTAATCTTTTTGTGGTTCCGAAAAAGGATGGGGTCATGCCTGTCTTGGACCTAAAGGCTCTCAACCTCTTTGTGAGGGCGCGGAAATTCAGAATGGAATCTGTCCACTCTGGTGGCGGCGCTTCGTCAGGGAGACTTCTTGGCCTCCTTGGACATCAAGGACGCGTATCTGCACGTGCCCATATGTGCGCGCCACCAGCGCTTTCTGCGTTTTTGCGGTAGGGGATCTCCACTACCAATTTGTGGCCCTTCCGTTCGGTCTGGCCTCGGCCACGCGGGTCTTCACCAAGCTCCTAGCCCCAGTGCTGGGTCTGCCTTGGCAGAGTGGCATAGCAGTGGTGGCATATCTCGATGACCTCCTGCGGGCGGAATCGGCCTCAGCTTTGAGGGACAGTGTGGCCATCACCCTCAGTTTCCTGCGGGACTTCGGCTGGGTGATCAACCTTCCGAAGTCGGTACTGACTCCGTTGCGCCAGCTGGAATATCTGGGCTTGGTACTAGACATGGAGCGGGCGAAGGGGTTTCTCCCTGCCGCCAAGGTGACGCTTCAAGTTGAGATACATCAGGCGTCGGTTTCTCAGGTGTGCAAGGCGACCACTTGGACCTCGGTGCCCACTTTTTCAAAAATTTACAAAGTTGATGTTGCAGCGTCCGCGGATGCTGCTTTTGGCCGCAAAGTTTTGCAGGCGGTGGTGTGAGGTGCATCTGGCACCTCCCAGAGAACTCTTGGTTACTGCTGTTCTTGTTGCCCACCCCTTGTTGTGATACTGCTTTGGGACATCCCCACATGCCAAGAATGAGAGGCTGCATCTGTCAATGAACGAAAGAGAAAATAGTATTTTTTGACTTACTGTAAAATCCTTTTCTCTGAGTTCATTGACGGACGCAACCCACTACTCTGAGTTTGTACTGCTTGCTATGAACTGAGTTGCTGAGCAGGGCAGGAGGGGTTATGCCAAGTGAGGACTGTCCCCTGGGAGGGGCTGTGTCTGCTTTTAGCTGAACTACGTTCTGCCTAGTCCACTCCTAGTGAAAGGTGCATAAACCCCACATGTCAATAAGAGGCTGCGTCCGTCAATGAACTCAGAACAGGATTTTACGGTAAGTCAAAAAAAATCCTATTTTTAGTGTCACTCTTTCTGGCCAGCCTATAACCCTGATGTAATGATGAGTTATTGACTGGCTGCTCTGCTATGAGTTAGGATTAGGGGGGCACACATTACTTGCCTTACCCAGAGCGCTGACAACCCCCACACTACACTAAAAAAAAAAAACTGGCTCCTAACTTTTCTAGCTGGCTCCTAGGTTCAAAGCAAATTTGTCAAGCCCTGCTTTAAGCGTTATGTGCATCCTGACTTGATCTAACCTGTCTGGTATATTTTTTATGTTTCATGGTTATTGATTTTAATTTTTTCCTGCCTTGTTTTCTTTTGTTTTTTCTTTGCAGGTCCTGATCCTTGCCTCATTTGGATACTGGGACATTCTTTTGTTTTTTCGGGGGTAAAACAGGCCGATCTGGGACCTAATGGTCGTCAGTTGGGTTTGAACAGGGACCAGGCTACCGTTCGGTGGATCGATATCCCGGATTTGCTGTGGTGCAGGGTCCTTCCGGAAGTGCACAATTTCACCCGGCTGGACAGGGCCCCCGACATTCTAGTGTTGCATGTAGGGGGTAATGACCTGGGCATTCGGTCCATGCGTCACCTTATCCGTGACATAAAATTTGATTTTCTCCGGTTGCGTACGGCCTTCCCTGACATGTTGGTGGTTTGGTCAGACATTATCGCTCGCACCTCTTGGCGTTTTGCTAGGTCATCCGAGAAGCTGAACAAGGCGCGGATAAAGGTAAATAAGGAGGTCGGTCGCTTTTTCACGAGCAACGGGGGTTTTGTGGTCAGGCACAGAGATCTGGAGGTAGATACCTCGCAGTATCTGCAGAGCGACGGAGTACACTTAAACGCTGTGGGCACTGATTTGTGGGCCTTGGGCATTCAAGATGGTATTCAGCGAGCTTTTTGTCAGTGGAGTGGCCCACAGGTGTAAGGTTTCATACCTGTGTGCTGTGGCGGTTTGGGTCTGTGGAGGCATTACCTATTGGGAAATCGAAGGTTTGTCCCGGAGCCGGTGTTGTGTGGCTGAGGATAATAAAGTATTAAAAGTAATACCCAAGCGGAATGGTGTGATGGATGCCTCCGAAGACTGGCAACTTAGTTTAGACTGTACAGGAACTGGATTTGGTTTATGTTTTTAGAAATGTTAATGTTCTTTATTAATAAAATGGCCGAACGGCCAATTTCTCCAGATCAGTGTTAAGTGTCATCTGTTTATAGTGTATTAGTTTGGGGGAGGTTTATAGGTATTGTTCTGGGAGTTATACATCTGGGGTACCATAGCAAAAAAAAAAAAGAGCGCAGGGCTGCATGATAGGGGAGCAAGGATAATGGGCAACAAGCGGTTAACCGTGGAGAGGAAGTTAGGAGTGAGCTGCTCCTAATTGGCCAGTTAACTTCATGGAAGGTGGGGGCTGCTGGAAAGGAGACGTGACCGGGACACACACATGCAGCAGTTGAAGAAAGGATTTCCCGCCCTGAATTTTCGTTTGCCAGGATTTTGTTAATTGATGTTGGCGGTTGGGGTCTGTGCAGGCAGTACTTATTGGGAAATGGAAGGTTTGTCCCCGAGCCGGTTTTGCGTGGCTGGGGATAATAACAATAAAAGTATTAAAAGTGATACCCAAGCATAATGGGGTGAGGGGATGCCTTCCATGACGGCAACCTAGTTTAGACTGCGGGTACCGGATTTGGTTTCTGTTAATAAAATGGCCAAATGGCCAATTTCTCAAGATGAGTGTCAAGTGTCATCTGTTTATGGTGTATATTGTTCGGGAGAGGTTCATAGGTATTGCTGTGGGAGTTATACATCTGGGGTACCATAGCCAAGACAGGAAGAGGGTTGGTCTCTCAAAAAGGCCTGGTGCCTCAGGTGGAGGACGCACTGAAATTTGGGAATGTTCTTTGCAGTGTTGCCGGGTCGCCTAAAGTACGGTGACCAGGCGTCCCTGTTTTCCGGGGACAGTTCCCGGACTGAGGACATGGTTTCCGGATCAAATCTGTCCCCGGATAGCAAGGGCAGACTGGGCCGGGGACAGTGTCTTCAGTCTGGGCACTGTGCCGCTCTGATGCCCAGTTAAAAGGTCGCAGCAAGACATTGCATATACGGTTGCTGCACAGTGCTACACTTGCAGAGCTGGAGCGGTACACTGTGCCTTCCCTGTCTCCACCCAGCCCACAGGAGACTCCTAGGGACCTGTCTGGCATGATGTCGGCTGAGAGGTGGGATGGAAGAGGAGCACTGCTGCTTCGACCTGCGGGGACTACTGGGACAAAGTGAGTGAGGCTGATAAAAATGCTTTGTCTTAAACGTGTTTTGTTTGTTTTTTTTTTTGGGGGGGTGGCAATGGTTAATCCATAATGCTATTATGCGTGTCATATGCAGCACGGCAGGGGTTAATGTATTGCCACTAGTCACTGATTCATTAGTGACCTGTGGCAATTAATGAACCCCTTGGTGCTGCATTAGTGGCAGTGGTGTCTGTTTATTAACCCCTTCATACTGCAGCATAACACTGACACCACTGCCACTAATGGAGCACAAATGGGTTAATTGCCACTGGTCACTAATGCATCAGTGACCAATGGCAGTATAAAAATAGTCGGAGTGAGTGAAACAGGGTCATCAG
>BLSH010412837.1:84976-106649 GCA_018402905.1 Glandirana rugosa | reverse complement strand
GCACTATGTTAATTTAAACAAACTTTTTTTTTTTAAAGGGGACCTTTTTTTTTTTTTGGGCGGGCCGCCACTGCTGAAGACGCAAATGCTAAATGAAATACAATGTGTCATAGGGGTCCAAAGATGTATAATAGACCAAGATCAGGTCTACCATGGGTTGCAAATTGCAATTGAAAAGTCATTTGCTGACTGCTTGATAGTCAAATACACCCCTCCATCTCTGAATGAACTAAAAGAGGTTTGGGTCATTTGACCTGAACCAATGGGTACAGGCTCCTACTCACACTGATGGGAACACCCTCGACCTTGTCTTCTCCTATCTATGCACTCCATGCAACTTCTCCAACAATCCTTTTCCCCTCTCTGACCACCACCTTATTGGATTCTCTCTCTCCCTGTCTTGCACCACCTTCCCCTCCAATCGCCTAACCGTTACCCGTAGAAACCTTCGCCAACTCAACACTTCTCTTTTCTATTCTGCTACTGACCACCTCTATGAAAAAATCTCACCCCTGTCCTGCCCCAACCAAGCCACTGCCATCTACAATAAATCCCTGTCCTCCACCCTGGACAAGCTTGCTCCCCTCACCACACACAAAATCAGGCCTCGACCCCTGCAACCCTGGCAAACAAACGACAAGTCCCTCAAAGACTTCAACCAATACAAATCTGCCCTCCAAAAATACAATTCTTGCCTCCACACTGCCAAGCAGACCTATTTTACCACTCTTATTAACACCTTCTCATCCAGTCCCCGTCAACTCTTCTCTACCTTCAACTCCCTACTTCGTCCTCCACTGCTTCCGCCCACTAACACACTCACTGCCCAGGAGGTTGGTAACCATTTCAAAAGCAAGATTGACACAATTCGTGACGAAATCTCCACTCTACAGGCATCCTCCCCATTTGACACCCCATGTCAACAAGCACAATCAACACTATCCTTATTCAAACCTGCTACTATAAACGAGGTTGCTAAACTCCTTTCTAATGCCCACCTAACCACCTGTCCACTGGACCCTATTCCCTCTCAAATACTATACTCACCCTCTGACTCTATCCTGCACTCTCTAACTCACATCTTCAATCTCTCCCTCTCTTCTGGCATCTTCCCCAATGCTCTAAAACATGCATTGGTCACCCCCATACTCATAAAGCCACCCCTGGACCCTACCGATCTAAACAATCTGCGCCCTATCTCCTTGCTCCCCTTTTCTTCAAAACTCCTAGAACGCCTGGTCTACAACCAACTGAGTGACCACCTTGTTAAGAATAACCTACTGGACCCCCTTCAATCTGGATTTCGCCCCCAACACTCCACAGAAACTGCCCTTCTTAAACTCACAAATGACCTACTAACTGCAAAAAACAATGGACACTTCTCTATACTCCTGGACCTTTCAGCTGCCTTTGATACTGTCGACCACCCCCTCCTCCTCAAAAAACTTTACTCCCTCGGTCTTCGTGACTGTGCTCTTCAGTGGCTCTCGTCCTACCTATCCCATCGCACCTTCAGCGTAACGTACAATTCTACCTCCTCCTCTCCTCTTCCCTTCTCTGTTGGGGTCCCCCAAGGTTCTGTTCTTGGACCCCTCTTATTTTCAATATACACCTCTTCCCTGGGTCGGCTGATAGCCTCCCACGGCTTTCAATATCATTTCTACGCTGACGATACCCAAATCTACCTCTCCACCCCTCAACTCACCCCATCAGTCTCCTCACGCATCACCAACTTATTAACAGACATAGCCTGGATGTCCCACCACTTCCTCACTCAACTTGTCCAAAACTGAACTCATAATATTTCCTCCCCCACGTGCCATTTCCCCCGACTTCTCTGTCAAGAGTAATGGCACAACCATCCACCCATCCCCACATGTCAGGGTGCTTGGTGTTATCCTGGACTCTGAACTCTCCTATTGGCCTCACATCCAATCACTTTCTAAGGCTTGCCGCCTCAATCTCCGCAACATCTCTAAAATACGTCCCTTCCTGACCAATGAAACCACAAAGCTCCTGATTCACTCCCTGGTCATCTCTCGTCTCGACTACTGCAACTCCCTCCTCACTGGCCTACCTTTAAATAGACTATCCCCCCTCCAGTCCATCATGAATGCCGCTGCCAGACTCATCCACCTTACAAACCGTTCAACGTCTGCCACCCCCCTCTGCCAATCCCTCCATTGGCTGCCAATCGCCCAACAAATTAAATTTAAAATACTAACAATCAGCTACAAAGCCATCCACAACTCTGCTCCCAGCTACATCACCAACCTCGTCTCAAAATACCAACCTAACCGTCCTCTTCGCTCCTCCCAAGACCTCCTGCTCTCAAGCTCCCTCATCACCTCCTCTCATACTCTCCTCCAAGACTTCTCCCGAGCCTCTCCCATCCTCTGGAACCCCCTACCCCAATCGGTCAGAATGTCCCCAAATCTATCCACCTTCAAGCGATCCCTGAAAACTTTTCTCTTCAGGGAAGCCTATCCTGCCACCACCTAATAACTGCACTCCTTTTTTCTCAATCAGCTCATCCCCCGCAGTTTACTGCCCTTTTGTATCATTTAACCCTCCCTCCTAGATTGCAAGCTCTAACGAGCAGGGCCCTCTGATTCCTCCTGTATTGAATTGTATTGTAATCGTACTGTCTGCCCTAATATTGTAAAGCGCTGCGCAAACTGTCGGCGCTATATAAATCCTGTATAATAATGCGACTCCATCCCTGTGTAAGTACAAAAAAGGGGTTTTGTTTTTAAATGAGAGGTGTATATCAACCAGCAGTCATTGCAAAAACACTTTGATTGTGCAAGTTATTGGCAATAAAAAGGGTATGGAGGTCCGGGTACTGCCCTGGGGGACATGTATCAATGCAAAACTATTTTTAAAAAGATTGTTTTAAAAGGAGCAGTGACTTTAATGATGCTTAAAGTGAAACAATAAAAATAAAATATTTCTTTAAATATAGTGCCTGGGGGGTCCCCTTAGTCTGCCTGTAAAGTAGCACATCTCAAATGCAGCAAAACTGACACTTATAAAGAAAAAAAATTAGGTCAGGAAAGGAGGGGGGATGAGCATGCGGCCCGCCCGAACTATACCAGGCCACATGCCCTCCACATGAAGGGGTGCCCCCTGCCCGAACCACCTTGTTCCCATGTTGATGGGGACAAGGACCTCTCCCCGACAACCCTGGGCAGTGGTTGTGGGGGTCTGCAAGCAGGGGACTTATCGAAATTTAAAAGCCCCCTTTAACAAGGGGGCCCCCAGATCCCACCCCCTCCTGTGAATGACTATGGGGTACATTGTAAAAAAAGTGTAAAAAATAAAGACAGGAGGCAGTTTTTGACCATTCCTTTATTAAAGAATGAAAAAAAACAATCTCCCCTGATGTAGTTCCATTGTCAATCATGACGCCTGCCAGACCCCAATAATGGAAAAAAAGAAAATGCTCCATCCGCAATTAAGGCTAACCGCCGAATGCCTGCTCTGCTGTTTGACTGTTCTTACAGTTGAACCATAGGCAAAACTTTTTTTTTTCATTTTGGATAGAGAAAGGGAGGGTTATAACCCCGGTCAGATTATTTTTTTGCCATCTGTGTCCCATTGGGGAGATTTCCCTTCACTTCCTGTCTCATAGCCAAACAGGAAGTTAGTGAAAATCCCTGCAAATTAGGGAATTCCTTGGGGACCCCCAGGTCATCAGAACTAGTGTCCTCATTGGAAGATTTCCCTGCTATTACTTTTCTGGGGACAACCCAAAATTTGGGGTTTTCTTTTACTTTCACTTTCAATGAAAATGGTAAACAGAACAAATAGAGAGGGTGAATCTCCCTAATGGGTGCACAGACAGCAATAAAAGCTGGCAAGCTTTCTAATCCCACTGTAATCTATTCAAATCTAAAAAATGTTGCCTTTAGTTATACTTTAAATAGGTAAGGGGCAAGGCCACGTGGTGTCACCGCCCCTTGTGATGTCACCGTCCGGTGCATGCTAGGGCGGTGAAGTCACATAGGGTGGACCCACCCCTTACCTATTTAAGAACTGTCAAATGGCAGAGCAAGCATTCGGCGGTTAGCCTTCACTGCAGGCGGAACGTTTTTTGGGGTCTGGCGGTGTGGCAGGCGTTGTGATTGACAATGGATCTACATCGGGGGGGGGGGGCATTGTTTTTTATTTTTTTACTAAAGGAATTGTCAAAAGCTGCCTCCTGTCTTTATTAATTTTTGACACTTTTTTTTGGTGAATGAGTAGGGGTACAATGTACCGAAGGGCCTGGTATGGATTAGAGGGGGACCCCCATGCCATATTTTTTACTGTTTTCTATTGCCAGTAATGTTCATTTTTCTTTTCATTTAGCTGTCAGCGAGGAAGTTCGTTGACAGCTGAGGACTTATCTTTTGTTAAGGATACAGTGGCCGTCTTCCCGGCCCGCTCCTTCACAACCAGCTATGCACTTTGCAGCGTGCAGTGCATTGTGGGTCGCTCAGCAGGTGAACATCCCTGCAAATTCGGGTGTTCACCGAAGCGGCAAAAAGCAGATGTTTGGCTGAACTTTTGCTTGGCTCCAATTGTTCGCCCAACTCTACAGCTGAAAGCTTCTCTTCCTCTCCTATTCAGCTACTGCAGGAGTATACAGCTGATCGGTTCTAGTAAATGCTGCCCCCGCCATACCTCCTGTCCAGGTTCCACCATACCTTCTGCAAAACCACTGCACAGAGCAGGTAAGCATAAAATGTTTGTTATTTAACCATTTCTCGACTGCGTCACGTACATTTACCGCTGCAGTGTGACTCGTTATTTATAAACGGCGATTCGTGCATGCGCGATTGGCAGGTGAGCACGCGCGCTCCGTGAGCGTGCCTGCGGGTCGGGTGGACTCGATGTCCGCCGGCGACCTGCGATCGCCTGTTACAGAGGAAGAACGGGGAACCGCTGATATAAACATGTTCTGACAGACGGCATGACACTGATCTACTGATCCCTGTACTCGGAAACACTTCGATCTCTGGTGGCCCTGGCAGCTCAGCCCCCATACAGTTAGAACACGCCTAGGGAACACAATTACCCCCTCCATTGCCCCCTGCAGGTTAACCCCTTCCCTGCCAGTGACATTTATACAGTAATCAGTGGCTGTTTTTAGATCTGATCGCTGTATAAATGTCAGTGGTCCCAAAAAAGTGTCAAAAATGTCCGACATGCCTGCTGTAATATCGCAGTCCCGATAAAAATCGCAGATTGCCGCCAATACCAGTAAACAAAAAAAAAAAAATTTGTAAAAACGCCATAAATTAATTCTCATGGTTTGTAAACATGGCAACTTTTGCACAAACCAATTAGGCTGGATTCACACCAGTCCAGTGCGAATTCCAGACTCTTGTCCATTCCCACAGTGCAGCAGCTGCAGGGGGAGGGAGGGGGAGGGGCCACGAGCAGGGAAAATATCCCCATTCAGTGGGGAGTGCATCTCCGTGTTAGATGCGCTCCCATTGAACACAATGGGCTGGGAATTCGCACCGCATGTGCGTTTTTTGTGCAATGGGGAGTGCGAATGCACCGGAAATATGTGAACCGGAGACATTGAAAACAATGTGTTTTCAAGTGTCCTGCGAATTGGATGCGGTTTAAGCATAGGTGTGAACCCAGCCTCAATATACGCCAATTGCGATTTTTTTTTTTACCACAAATATGTAGAAGAATATAAATCGGCCAAAACTGATGAATACATTTTTTTTACATATATTTTTGTGGACATGTATTATAGCAAAAAGTAAAAAATATATATTTTTTTTTTTGCAAAATTGTCGCTCTTTTTTTGTTTATAGCGGTGATCAGAAATGACGCAGAGGTGATCAAATACCACCAAAAGAAAGCTCTATTTGTGGGGAAAAAAGGACGCCAATTTGGTTTGGGTACAACATCGCACGACCGCGCAATTGTCAGTTAAATTGGCGCAGTGCCGAATTGCAAAAAGTGCTCTGGTCATTCAGGGGGCAAATCCTCTGGGGCTGAAGTGGTTAATATGTAGTTAGTATATGGACAGGCTGGGTAGTATATGGACAGGCTGGGTAGTATGTGGACAGGCTGGGGTAGTATATGGACAGGCTGGGTAGTATATGGACAGGGGCTTGGTGCCCTGGATGGCAGTGCGCCCTAGGCGGCCGCCTACTCCGCCTAATGGTAGAGCCGGCCCTGGGGCAGAGCGTGTTCCGGTGATCACCGCTCACCCCCACACCACCCTCCTCTCCTTTCAGTCCGGTAAAAACATCAGATGCTGGGTGGGCTGTGTGCATCCTGCTTGTATACAGCCGAGTGTATCCTCCCCGTCACTGCAGACATTACCTGGGGTTTGTCTTCACCTTCGGTCATTACCTGGAAGCAGGTAAGAGATCCAGTATACTACAAATTAATTGGGCACAAGGTCACCTACCAATGACGGTATCATCAGATGATCAGAAGCTGGCCGTACAAGAAATATTCTCTTAGGCTAAGCCTTGGGTCACACTGGCACGATTTTGGCATGTGATTTGACATGTCAAATCGCATGCCAAATCGGCGGCAATAGCTGGCAATGGCACCATCCTAATCGGCGCGACACCTCTGCATAGATTTCAAAAAGTAGTTCTTGTACTACTTTTTGTGATTTCAGGTGCGATTTCCATAGGCATCTGTGTAGAAACCCACTGTGAAATCGCAGCTTAAATCAGGACTGACATACGGGAATGAAATGGTGCGATTTCAGCTGAACTCTCATCATTTCATTCCCGCACTCAGGGCTGAGCCTAGGTTCACATTGGAGCGATTTGTCATGCAATTTGAGATATCAGATCGCATGACAATTCGCAGCCTGTTGGCGGCAATGGCACTGGAACAGGAAATCGGCAGGAACAGCCAGAACTGGAAATCGGCAGGAACTACTTTTGCAAATTAATGCGGGGCTGAAAAATCAGTGTCGTGTCGATTGGAACAATCGGCGCGACACTGATTTTTCAGCGCCGCACTAATTTGCAAAAGTAGTTCCTGACGATTTTCAGGTGCGATTTCAATAGACATCTGTGCATGAAGCCACACTGATGTCTATCAAGTAGCACCTGAAATCGCGCTGACCTTGCTACTTTGAAATCGCGCCGCTTCAAGTGAAGTAGCAGCAATTTCAAAGTAGCATCAATGTGAACCAGGGCTGACACTAGGTTCACATTGGAGCGATTTGTCATGCGATATGAGAGATCAAATCGCATGACAAGTCACAGCCTATTGGCAGCAATGGCACTGTTCCATTCGGTGCGACACCGATTTTTTTTTTCAGTGCTACACCAATTTGCAAAAGTAGTTCCTGTGCTACTTTTGCCCATTTCAGATGCGATTTAGCCCTGGTTCACACTGGCACAATTTGTAAATCAGCAATAGCCGGCAATGGCACCGTCCTAATCGGTGCGATGCCGCTCTTGCGGTGCTGCACCGATTTCAAAAAGTAGTTCTTGTTCTACTTTTTGCGATTTCAGGTGCGATTTCCATAGGCATCTGTGCAGAAACCCGCAGATGTCTGTGAAATTGCCGCTGAAATCAGGACTGACATGCGGGAATGAAATGGTGCGATTTCAGCTGAACTCTCATCGTTTCATTCCCGCACTCAGTGTGCACCGGGGCTTAAGCCACACAGATGTCTATCAAGTAGCACCTGAAATTGCGCTGACCTTGCTACTTTGAAATCGCGCTGCTTCAAGTGAAGTAACAGCGATTTCAAAGTAGCAATGTGAACCAGGGATCATTCATACACATCCTAGGGCCAATTTAGACAGGATCCAATTAACCTACCAGCATGTCTTTGGAGTGTGGGAGGAGAGTTCAGCTGAACTCGCACCATTTCATTCCCGCATGTCAGTCCCGACTTCGGGGGGCGATTTTAGAGACATCTGTGAGGGTTGCATATGAAAATTGCACCCCAAAGTCGCCAAAAGCAGTACAGAAACTACTTAGGGGAATCGGACCAATTCGGACGGTGCAGTTGCCGGCATTTGCCGCCGATTTTGGCATGCGATTTGACATGTCAAATCGCATCAATGTGAACCTAACACGAAAGAGAGAAATTCAGTTGATTCCCCCATCAATGAATCTCCACCGCCGTCTAAAGTATTCAGGAAACCAATCATTTTGCATCAAGGAGAAAGCAGAACAAGCTTTGAGACTTTCTCCGGGTACCATAGGGTGGGTGACACCATGGGGGAGATTCGCTAAAACTGGTGCACACTGAATCTGGTGCAGCTGTGCATGGTGGCCAATCAGCTTTCAGGTTTGAGCCCTGGTTCACACTGACATGATATTGCATGCGATTTGACATGTCAAATCGCATGCCAAATCGGTGGCAATAGCGATGCTGCACCGATTTAAAAAAAAAAGTTCTTGCACTACTTTTTGCGATTTCCATAGGCATCTGTGCAGAAACCTGTGAAATCGCAGCTGAAATCGGGACTGACATGCGGGAATGAAATGGTGCGAGTTCAGCTGCACCCTCACCATTTCATTCCGGCACTCAGTGTGAACCAGGGCTGAACGCGGGTTTGAAACCGTGCGAGTTTTTATCGTGATTTCATGAGAAAAGAAACATTAAGCCCAGGTTCACACTGACACGATTTGGCATGCAATTTGACATGCTAAATCGCATGCGAAATCGGCGGCAATTGCCAGCCTTGTGACGCCACAGCGATTTCAAAAAGTAGTTCTTGAACTACTTTTTGCGATTTGCAGAAACCCACACAGATGCCTGTGAAATTGCCACTGAAATTGGGACTGACATGCGGGAATGAAATGGTGCGATTTTCAGCTGAACCCTCACCATTTCATTCCCGCACTCAGTGTGCACCGGGGCTTACTTTGTATTCTTGTTTCAGTTTAAAATGTACACTCACCGGCCACTTTATTAGGTACACCTTGCTAGTAGCGGGTTGGACCCCCCTTTTGCCTTCATTCTTGGTGGCATCGATACAACAAGGTGCTGGAAACGTTAATCAGAGATTTTGCTCCATAGTTGCTGCAGATTTGTCGGCTGCACATCCATGGTGCCAATCTCCTGTCCCAAAGGTGCTCCATTGGATGAGATGTGGGGAGTGTGGAGGCCATTGGAGTGCAGGGACCTCATTGTCCAGTGGTGAGATGATTGGAGCTTTGTGCCATGGTGCATTATCCTGCTGGAAGGAGCCATCAGAAGATGGGGACACTGTAGTCATAAAGGGATGGACATGGTCAGCAACAATGCTCAGGTAGGCCGTGGGGTTTAAACGATGCTCAATTGGTACTAAGGGGCCCAAAGTGTGCCAAGAAAATCTCCCCCGCACCATTACACCACCAGCCTGAACCGGTGATAAAAGGCAGGATGGATCCATGCGCCAAATTCTGACCCCACCATCTGAAGGTCACAGCTGAAATGGAGACTCATCAGACTTGGCAACGTTTTTCCAATCTTCTATTGTCCAATTTTGGTGATCCTGTGCCAATTGCAGCCTCAGTTTCCTGTTCTTAGCTGACAGGAGTGGCACCCGATGTGGTCTTCTGCTGCTGTAGCCCATCTTCTTCAAGGTTCATTGTGTTGTGCATTCAGAGATGGTATTCTGCATACCTTGGGTATAATGAGCGGTTATTTGAGTTACTGTTGCCTTTCTATAATCTGGAACCAGTCTGCCCATTCTCCTCTGACCTCTGACATCAACAAGGCATTTTCTCCACACAACTGCCGCTCACTGGATATTTTCTCTTTTTTCCACATTCTCTGTAAACCCGAGAGATGGTGGTGTGTGAAAATCGCAGAAATACTCAGACCAGCCCGCCTGACACCAACAACCATGCCACGTGCAAAGTAAATTAAATCCCCTTTCTTCTCCCTTCTGATGCTTAGTTTGAACTTCAGCAAGTCGTCTTCACCACGTCTAGGTGCCTAAATGCATTGAGTTTTATTTACTAAAGGCAAATCCACTGTGCACTACAAATGCACTTGGAAGTGCAGTCATGTAGATCTGGGGGGGGGATATGAAATGAGGGGAAGCTCTGCTGAATTCTATCATCCAATCATGTGCAATCAAAAATGCTGTTTTTTATTTTCCTTGCATGTCCCCCTCAGGTCTACAGCGACCAGGGCCGGCTCTACCACTAGGCGGAGTAGGCGGCCGCCTAGGGCGCGCTGCTGCCTAGGGCACCTGGCCACTGTTGATCTGTCACTGGCTGCTCTGCATTGATTCATCTAAAAACTGACACTGTCTGGCTGAGATAATGGGATTGTATTATCACATTGCATTTGCAAATGTATATAGAAATAGTGACTGATCTGCCAAATACCCCCCTAAATGAAGCTGTATTTGATGGGCACAGGTGAAGCTGTATATGATGGGCACAGGTGAAGCTGTATATGATGGGCACAGATGAAGCTGTATATGATGGGCACAGGTGAAGCTGTATATGATGGGCACAGATGAAGCTGTATATGATAGGCACAGGTGAAGCTGTATATGATGGGCACAGATGAAGCTGTATATGATGGGCACAGATGAAGCTGTATATGATGGGCACAGGTGAAGCTGTATATGATGGGCACAGATGAAGCTGTATATGATAGGCACAGGTGAAGCTGTATATGATGGGCACAGATGAAGCTGTATATGATGGGCACAGATGAAGCTGTATATGATGGGCACAGGTGAAGCTGTATATGATGGGCACAGGTGAAGCTGTATATGATGGGCACAGATGAAGATGTATATGATGGGCACAGATGAAGCTGTATATGATGGACACAGATGAAGCTGTATATGATGGGCACAGGTGAAGCTGTATATGATGGGCACAGATGAAGCTGTATATGATGGGCACAGGTGAAGCTGTATATGATGGGCACAGGTGAAGCTGTATTTGATGGGCACAGATGAAGCTGTATATGATGGGCACAGGTGAAGCTGTATATGATGGGCACAGGTGAAGCTGTATATGATGGGCACAGGTGAAGCTGTATTTGATGGGCACAGATGAAGCTGTATATGATGGGCACAGGTGAAGCTGTATATGATGGGCACAGGTGAAGCTGTATTGATTGGCGCTGGTGAAGCTGTATTTGATGGGCGCTGGTGAGGCTGCATTTGATTGGCGCTGATCAGGCTGGGCAGGGAAAAGGGGGGTGGGGTCAGGGGTGGAGCCAAGGGGGCCACAAAATGAGGTTTCGCCCAGGGTGTCAAAAATCCTTTCACCAGCTCTGACAGCGACTGCACTTCCAAGTGCAATTGCAGTGCACTTAAAGTGCACGGTGGGTTTGCTTTTAGTAAATAAACCCCACTGAGTTGCTGCCATGTGATTGGCTAATTAGCAATTTGTGTTACCAAGCAAATGAACAGGTGTACCTAATAAAGTGGCCGGCATGTGTGTCATAATTCCATGTTACTGTCTAATGTGTGGCAACTTTACTCTATATCACCGTCACCTGGTTGCGGCTGCGAAATCACGGATCGTGAGCGTGCGCCGCCGGAGGCGCGCTCACCGTGTAGCGGGGGAGCCAGGGAGCTGGTAGGGCTGACTCAACGTCCGCTGCCTACCTGTGATCAATCCACCGCAGTGACAGAACAGGGATCCATGTATGTAAACAAACGGATCCCCGTTCTGACAGGGGAGAAAGAATGTGATCTTCTGTTCCCTGTATATGGGAGCAGCGATCTCTCTCCTCCCCCACTCAGCCCAGCCCCCGCAAAGTAACACATCCCAGGGAACACAGTTAACCCTTTGATCGCCCCCCTAGCGTTAACCCCTTCCCTACCAGGGACATTTACACAGTAATCAGTGCATTTACAGCTCTGATCGCTGTATAAATGCCAATGGTCCCAAAAAAAGTGTCAAAAATGTCCGCTGCAATGTCACAGTCCCGCTAAAAATCGCCGCCATTACTAGTAAAAAAAGAAAATATAATAAAAACCCCAGAAATGAATTCTCATGTTTTGTAAACGCGGCAACTTTTGCGCAAACCAAACAATATACGCTGATTGCGATTATTATTATTTTTTTTTTTATACCAGAAATATGAGAAAGAATATATATTGGCCTAAACTGATGAATAATGTAGTGTTTTATATATATATATTATATATATATTTTTTATATATATATTTTTTTTTTATATATATATATTTATATATTATATTATATTCGTATATTCGTATATCATATTATATATTATATTTTTTTTGGATTTGTATTTTAGCAAAAAGCAAGAAATATTGTGTATTTTTCAAAATTGTCGCTCTTTTTTTGTTTATAGCGGTGATCAGAAATGAGGTGACCAAATACCACCAAAAGAAAGCTCTATTTGTGGGGAAAAAAAGGACGTAATTTTCGTTTGGGTACAGCGCTGCACGACCGCGCAATTGTCAGTTAAAGCAGCGCAGTGCCGAATCGCAAAAAGTGCTCTGGTCCTAAAGGGGGGAAATCCTTCCGGTGCTGAAGTGGTTAAAGTGAACATTCACCTTTTCACAGAAAAGGAAAAGGTGAACCAACACAGGAGGACGCCCTACACGGGACGGTTCAGTTGCGCCTGTAGGTGGAAATCCTTGAGGCCCCTATTCACACCTGAATGTTTTCAAAGCTACAAAATGCTTGGCAAGGGAAATTCAATGCATCTCTATGGAGATGGTTCAATCCGCACTCTACCTTGCCTGAAGCTCAAAAACGTTTTGGAGCCTCTTTTGTAACTCAATTCGGGCAGATTGGTGTTTTTGAAGCATTTTCTCCCCAGAGAAATGCACTGAAATGGGCGTTTTCACACGATTTTCTGCTCAAATGCAATAAATAAAGCGAAATAGTAATGATAAATAAACATGAATATATAAAAAT
Source organism: Glandirana rugosa (assembly GCA_018402905.1). Lineage (NCBI taxonomy): Eukaryota > Metazoa > Chordata > Amphibia > Anura > Ranidae > Glandirana > Glandirana rugosa. Next base: position 93,797 of record BLSH010412837.1, on the reverse strand, counting down.
AAAGAAAGAAATAATAAATACAAATTAGTGAATTAATAATAACATTCCCACAATTCACACCAGGGGTTGGGGTTAATTTATTTATTGTTAGAAGAATTAGGGTTAACTGTACCATTTATATAACACTAACCCCTAACCCCAGCCCTAACCCAAAACTCTAACCCCTAACCTTAAACCCCTAACCCTAGCACTTCTCTGTAGCCCTAACCCTGCAGTTTATTTCTTTATTTAATATTATTTATTTATTGTTGGGGGGGGGGGGATAATCCTAACTCTAATATCTAACTCCTAACCCCAACCTCTAACCCTAGCACTTAACCCTAACCTTAGCACTTAATCCTAATGTCTAGCCCTAGCACTTAACCCTGACCCCCTAACCCTAGCATCTAACCCTAATTTCTAACCCTAATGCCTCTAACACTTAACCCTAACCCTAGCACTTAACCCTAACCCCAGCATCTAACCCTAGCACTTAACCATAATGTCCAACCCTAACCCCTAACCCTAGCACTTAACCCTAATGTCTAACCCTAAGTCCAGCACTTAACCCTAACCCCAGCACTTAACCCTAATGTCTCTATCCCCTAACCCTAGCACTTAACCCTAACCCTAGCACTTAACCCTAACCCCAGCATCTAACCCTAGCACTTAACCATAATGTCCAACCCTAACCATAGCACTTAACCCTAATGTTTAACTTTAACCATAGCACTTAACCCTAACCCTAGCACTTAACCCTAATGTCTAACCCTAACCCCTAACCCTAGCACTTAACCCTAACCCAGCACTTAACCTTAACCCCATGTCTTAATCCTAATGTCTCTATCCCCTAGCACTTAACCCTAATGTCTAACACTAACCCTAGCACTTAACCCTAACCCCAGAATCTAACCCTAGCACTTAACCCTAATGTCAAACCCTAAGCCCAGCACGTAATCCTTATATCTCTATCCCCTGACCCTATCATTTAACCCTAATGTCTAACCCCTAACCCTAACACTTAACCCTAATCCTAGCCATCCGCATAATTAATATTAAAAAGAAGAAGGGAAAGTGGATGAAAAAGTTGGAAAACATAGCATCAAAGGATGAAACTGATTTATATTTTTCTTTGTTGGCTAATAAAAAAAATGTCAAAGCAATGGAAAAAGACTTTAAAAACGCTGTTCAAAAACATGAAATAAAATGCTCAAAAACATGAAATAAAATGCCAGAAAAACACCCAAAAATGGAACGCTCAGGCGTGAATTCAGGATAATTTTTGCTCAACCGGGGGAGCTTCATAAACATTGGAAGAAGCAAACCAGAGAAAGTAAAGAGCGGTTTGTTTCATTTCCCCACAGAATGACAGAATATAATATGTGCCCCTGTGTAGCAATCTAGTGCTGTGATCCTGGGGAGTGCCAAGCCCATAGCAATGCATCTGTCCAAAGCTGTCTGAACTTCTTACAATCTGATTGCACAATCTCTGTACAATCTCCTTTAGATTTAACAAAAAGATGTACTGTGGACTGTTTAGGTTCGTCCTCAGTCAAATAGCATCAACTCAGGCAGGCCTGGCACTGATAGCTGATGGTAGATCTAAAGCTGGCCATACATGGTTCAGTAAAAAAAAAATAAACCCCAAAACCGGCTCCCCCCCCCCCCCCCCATCCACACAAGCAATGGAGGAATCCTCCCCTCTGGGTCATTATATTTTGGCAGCGGGACTCCCCCCACCATCAGAAAACACCGACCAGCTGCTGCAGCCGTATTGCTGCATTTCAGAAAACTATACTGCAATTTGGCCACTAGATGGCGCCGACGATATAAGAATTTCTCTATTGGAATAAAATACAGCGCCATTTCGTTCAGCTTGCCCGACTGCATATGACATTCGTGCAATGAATATTTTATAAATGTTCTACTATTTTTTTAAAACCCTGATTTCTAAACTTTTTTTTCCGTCACGGACCCCTTTAAGAATCTGCCCCCCCCCCCCAGAAATCTTCACATAAACACAACTATGCCTACAGTGAATCTATGCACATTGTTTTATTGGGCAGCACGGTGGCTAAGTGGTTAGCACTTCTGCCTGGCAGCACTAGGGTCATTGGTTTGAACCACAACACTACCTGCCTGGAGTTTGCATTTTCTCCCTGTGCCTGCGAGGGTTTCCTCCCACACTCAAGATATGCTGGTAGGTTAATTGGCTCCTGTCTAAATTGGCCTTAGTATGCGAATCTTTGACCTTAGATTGTAAGCTCCTTGAGGGGCAGGGACTGATGTGGATGTACAAGCGCTCTGTAATTTGACAGTGCTATATAAGTACCTGTAATGAATAAACTGAAATTTGATTGCCTTACACATATATTACATAATCAATGTTTGAATAAAGTAAATAATCTTAAAAAAAAAAAACTCACTACTTTTAATGCGAAAAGTAATGGCGTTAAAGCAAAGTACCACCCAAAAGTGGCACCTTTCAGGGGGTAGGGGGGAGTGGATACCGGACCTGACAGGTACCCTGTCCCCACTTCCAGGAGACCGAGCCATGGCGAACTATGTCACCAGCTTGCCCTCCCACTCATGGGCGTCCGCAGGTAGGGGCAAGGGGGGGCAAGTGCCCCCCCCCCCCCCCCCCCCCCCTGGAATCAGGGATCGCAAGGTGTCTGCGCAGATTGTGAGCAGGTGCTGGAACACTCCATGTAGCAGCTCCCGGCACAGGAAGGAAGATTACACTGTGGACAGCAGCCAGCAGGGCTTTCCATCGTCCGGTGTTAAGACAGCACTGACCTGCAGAGCCTGCAGAAGCCTGTGAGTTATAGACAATTCTTTTCTGTGGGGGGAAGAGAGCTCTGTGCGGGGGATTGGATATGTATACTGGCATAGCACACTCCTGGAATCTGAACCCTGTACATAGCACATGCCTGGAATCTGCACCCTGCACATAGCACACACCTGGAATCTGCACCCTGTACATAGCTCATGCCTGGAATCTGCACCCTGCACATAGCACATGCCTGGAATCTGCACCCTGTACATAGCACACGCCTGGAATCTGTACCCTGCACATAGCACATGCCTGGAATCTGCACCCTGCACATAGCACACGCCTGGATTCTGCACCCTGTACATAGCACATGCCTGGAATCTGCACCCTGTACAAAGCACATGCCTGGAATCTGCACCCTGTACATAGCACATGCCTGGAATAAAATCTGGGATTTCCCCCTTTAAAATAAATAATTGTGAGTTGCGGCTATGCCCCTCCCCTTCATGACACTGTCGAAAGGGGCGGAGCATGGGTGACCTTAAAATGATGCTCCCCCTGAAAAAAGTTCTGCGGACGCCCATGCTCCCACTCCAGTAGGAGAGCGCAGCGGTGCCTCGCGCATGCACAGTAGACCCGGGCGTGAAGCTGTAATGCTTCACTGCCGGAATCCCTTACCGGCAATTGCGGCAGCAGCACCCGACAGCCAATGGAAACCTTAGCTGCAGTGCCGACATCGCTGGCCTCCAGGACAGGTAAGTGTCCTCTTATTAAAAGTCAGCAGCTACAGTATGTGTACAGTATGTGTAGCTGCTGGCTTTTAATTTTTTGTTCTAGGCGGACCTCCTCTTTAGTTACCAAAATGAAATACAGTCATCTTCTGCAAATACAACAAAACCATTTTAAATCTGCTCAAATCTACTACTACTACTAACTTTATTATGACCACCCACCATAACCTATCAAGGCATGGACTCCATTAGACCTCTGAAGGTATGTTGTGGTATCTGGCACCAAGGTGCCAGTAACAGATCCTGTAGGTTGTGAGGTTGGGACTTAATGGATTGGACATGTTTCTCCAGCACATCCCATAGGTGCCTTATTCGATTGAGATCTGGAGAATATGGAGGCCAAGTAAACACTCATTGTGTTCCCCAAGTCATTCTTGAATTCATTAGACCAGCCCCCTTCTTCCATTGCTCCATGCTCCAGTTCTGATGCTCACATGCCCATTGTAGGCGCTTTTGGCTGTGGACACGGGACAGCATGGGCACTCAGACCAGTCTGCGGCTACACAGCCCCATACACAACAAACAGCATTCATTTTTTTTATAACAATTTGAGCTCCAGTAGCTCTTCTATTTGGATCGCACTACATGGGCCAGCCTTCCCTCCCCACCTCCATCAATGAGCCTTGGCCATCCATGACCCTGCCGTCAGTTCTCCGGTTTTCTTTCCTTGGCCTACTTTTGGTCGGTCCTGACCACTGCAGACCGGGAGCTTCCCACAAGAGCTGCAGTTTTTGAGTTGATCTGACCCACCTAACCATTACAATTTGGCCCATTTCAAAGTCGCTCAAATCATTACACTTGTCCATTTTTTTTTCTACTTTCAACACATCAACTTCAAGGACAACATGTTCACTCGCTGCCTGACGTTAGGTTCACACCTATCGCATAGATACCCGAAACCACCCACAGCGAAAACGCACTGCTGTGAAAAAATGCGCGGGGCTGCCATTTATTTTGAATGACACCCCCATGCATGTAAAATTGCCGTGTGTGTGCAGGAACCACAGGTAAATCAAAATGACCATGCCATTTCCTTGTGGGCTACATTTTGAAAAAGGTGCACTTTTTTCCATTGAAATGTGCTGCCTTGCCTGTGCAAACAGAGGCATTGCTAGGTGGGAAAAGGACCAGGGGCTTCAGCCCGAGCAAGCCCAGCATCGGGGGTGCGACACAAGGGGGGCCGATAAGTCTCACTTGCTGGTTGCTGCCTGGTACACCAGTGCCCATCAATTCTGACCGCTGAACTGGCCTACCTGGCCCCTACACTAACCTACCAGATCGCTACACTAACCCCCCTGGCGTGCCCCTACCCTCACCTACCAGACACCTACCTTGACCTACCTGACGCCTACCCTGACCTACCTTCCCCCTACACTGACCTACCTGGCCCCCTACACTGACCTACCTGGCTCCCCACACTGACCTATCTGGCCCCCTACACTGACCTACCTGGCCCCCTACACTGACCTACCTGGCTCCCTACACTGACCTATCTGGCCCCTTACACTGACCTATCTGGCCCCCTACACTGACCTACCTGGCCCCCTACACTGACCTACCTGGCCCCCTACACTGACCTACCTGGCCCCCTACACTGACTTACCTGGCCCCCTACACTAGACTACCTAGAAAAATTGATGCTGTTTTGAAGGCAAAGGTTGGTCACACCAAATATTGATTTGATTTGGTTTCCTCTTCTGTTCATTTACTTTCCATTTTGTTAATTGATACAAATAAAATATTCAATTTCTGAAAGCATTCATAATTTACAGCATTTTTTTCACACCAGCCTAAAACTTTTGCACAGTACTTTATATAATACATTGGGCGGGATTTACTAAAACTGATGCACAAAAAATCTGGCGCAGCTGTGCCTAGTAACCAATCGGCTTTGAACTTCAGGTTCTATGACAATAAAACCTGGAAACTGGTTACTATGCACAGCTGCACCAGATTCTGTGTGCGCCAGTTGTAGTCAATCTCCCCCATTACCTGCCAGGTACATTATATAATCTCTTTCTCCCTGCTGGAGGAGAGATATAAAACCATCACTTCCAGCGCTCAGAGGTCCTCCACTGCTGAATATGACTGTGCATCAATAACAAATACTAGGCGGATGCAGCCTTCCATGGATAGGGGAATCCAAAGTGGAACTATAAAAACAAAAAATGTAATTGAGCAAATAAAATGGATAAACTTTGGATACTTACAAAAGTGTAACTGGTAAAAACACATTGACCACAAGATGCCGTATAGTGTAAGTTATGTGCGCTCCAATTATATCCCGCTGTATAGCCAGCTGATGCGTTTCAGGGGTGCTCCTCCTTCCTCAGAGCCCGACTCAGCTGATACCCACTGCTGTGCACTCTGCACTCCTCTCCTGCACATAATACCCACCGCTGTACACTCCGCACTCCTCTCCTGCACATAATACCCACCGCTGTACACTCCGCACTCCTCTCCTGCACATAATACCCACCGCTGTACACTCCGCACTCCTCTCCTGCACATAATACCCACCGCTGTATACTCCGCACTCCTCTCCTGCACATAATACCCACCAATGTATACTCCGCACTCCTCTCCTGCACATAATACCCACCGATGTACACGCCGCACTCCTCTCCTGCACATAATACCCACCGCTGTACACTCCGCACTCCTCTCCTGCACATAATACCCACCGCTGTATACTCCGCACTCCTCTCCTGCACATAATACCCACCAATGTATACTCCGCACTCCTCTCCTGCGCATAATACCCACCGCTGTATACTCCACACTCCTCTCCTGCACATAATACCCACCGATGTACACGCCGCACTCCTCTCCTGCACATAATACTCACCGATGTACACGCAGCACTCCTCTCCGGCATATAATACCCACCGCTGTACTTTCCGCACTCCTCTCCGGCGCATAATACCCACCGCTGTATACTCCGCACTCCTCTCCTGTATATAATACCCACTGATGTACACTCCGCACTCCTCTCCTGCACATAATACCCACCGCTGTATACTCCGCACTCCTCTCCTGCACATAATACTCACCGATGTACACGCCACACTCCTCTCCTGCACATAATACCCACCGCTGTACCAGGGCCGATCCTAGGGTCGCAGATGCCTGGGTGCAGAAATATTTCTGGCGCCCCCTCATGGGCATGGTCATCTTACTAACTCCTTCCCTTTACATCTCTTAAAAATAAGCAAAATACAGGAACAGAAGCAGAGTACTCTAATGGGACCTGGAGGGGGGACTCTCTGATGGACATAGAGAGGGCTTCTGTTAGAGAGTCTGTTAAAAAGAGCCCCCAGACATACTGCAGACATAGTACAGGAGATGGTCAGAGATTGCAGACATGATACAAGAGATCAATGCATCAAATGCAGCCTCATCAGTACCCATCAAATGCAGCCTCATCAGTGCCCATCAAATGCAGCTTACCAAATGTAGTCTACCAGTGCCCAGCAATGCTGCCTGCCAGAGCCCAGCAATGCTGCCTGCCAGTGCCCAGCAATGCCGCCTGTCAGTGTCCAGCAATGCAGCTGGCCAGTGTCCATCAATGCAGCCTGCCAGTGCCCAGCAATGCAGTTGGCTAGTGTCCATCAATGCAGCCTGCCAGTGCCCAGCAATGCCACCTACCAGTGCCCATCAATGCCGCCTACCAGTGCCCATCAATCCCAGAGAAGAGGAGAGAGGGAGAGGAGGACCTGCCCGGGATCGGCCCTGCACTGTACACTCCGCACTCCTTCCTGCACATAATACCACCGCTGGACACTTCTCACTGTACATTCCCGATTTAACATTACCACATTCTGCACTATGTAAGTAATCTTTGACCACACCCCCTTTAAGCCACACCCAATATTTAAGCATAATTTAACCCACGCCCACTTACCGCCGTAGCTCGCCACTTTTTTTTTCATGCCTAGGGCCCACATTTTATGTTGCACACAGGCCCACTGATTTCATGATACGCCCCTGATCATACATCATACGGGCAGGCAGTTCTACTCTGACCGGAAGCATCAATGAACTACCACAGTGCTCAACAGCGCCATGAAAGTTCATTGAGAACTACAAGTTGGCAGCCGCAAAGGCTGTTGGAACTTGTAGTTTTCCCATTTACAGAACACAGTTTTTTTTTTTGAGTGGTGGGAGAAGATCCCCCGCTCGCTGCCTAAACGGTTCCCGGGCCGGTAAATGTGTAACATGTGTTATATGTGTAGCGCTACCCCGTGAGGACAGCTTAAAGATACAGTACCCCAATGGTTGCCCTGACCTTGCAAGTCTCCGGACATCTCTGACACCCTGGGTTCAGACATTTCAGCAAAGAAATATGGATGGAGATACAGATCAGTTCAAAATAAACCAAATAAGTTTTACTTAGGGTTTTGCAGTAAATAAAATCAACAGCAAATGGATCAGAGAAATAAGGTTATTGTTCTACTCTTTATATGAATGAACAAATGACTTGTCAGTAATGTCCCTTGAGGTGCAATAAAACAGCAAGTATTAACCAATCAAGGTCTGTGCCTGCAGGCCAGAAAAGGGAAAGGGTATGACCAATGTAGAGTCAGACCTGGGGCAGCCCGTGCATTGAGGGCACACGGGCACCGCCCCCCCCCCCATCCTACCCAGCGCCGCACCACCCCCCCCCCATACATGCGTCCGGCCCCTTGCAGGACACTGGGCGCATTCATTCCTATGGGGGGGTGTTTTTTTGAAGCACTGATTAGAGCCAGAGGCTCTAATGGGCTTCAAAATAGGATGGTGCTCGGGGCTCAGAGAGTGCGCTCACAGCCCACCCAGGTGTATTAAAATAGCAAATGCATATTTGCTATTGTAACACTGATCCTCTTCCCGGCCAATCAGGAAGCGGGTCTGAGACCTGTCATCCGATTGGCTGAAAGGACAGGCGATCCTATTGGATGCATAGGAGGCGCTGATCGGATGCCCTCCACCTAGATGGGGTGAGTGCCGGACCGGCAGACAGCAAGCGGGCGGAAGAGGGGGTTAAAGTGCCGCCGGGGGAGTGGTTGTGTGCCACCCCACCAAAAAATAACCCACCAGCTGCCACTGAGTCAGACTACTCCCTTTAACCTCCTAGCACCACAGCCCCTTTAACACAAATTTTTACACAGCTTAGCAAGTTGTATCTAAAGTCTATGACCTTAATTTCTAAATAAAGAGAATTCTTTGGTGATAATGGAACCAGATAGATGCCCAATGTTCCTTGTGTGTGTTATCCTAGCGGACAGGAAAGTCGGTT
>BLSH010412837.1:46216-84966 GCA_018402905.1 Glandirana rugosa | reverse complement strand
GGTAAAAGAAGTCCTTTCCTTGATGCCAGTGACTTGAATCTTCAGCTTGCTCAATTGATGGGGCCCAAAGTAACAGTAAGATATTGACATACAGTAGCACAACAGGTATTGTAGATGTGTCCTAATAAAGCTCTAAAGAAGGCAAAGTAAAGGTGTCTGCATGCAGTGTCCTTAGGTGCAAAGATGGTGGGCATATGCCCGCTCACCAGTCCAAGCGATGCCAAGCTCAGGAGGGATGGTATAAATATCCTGTAGCAGGCCTCTGAAGATACTGTGTCCAAGGGACGGTGCATGACCCCGAACCTCCTAATGCCGTAGCTCAGTTAGATCGGTGAGGTGGGTGACCCCTCCGGTTGCCATCCGACGACCAGACCCTGCCGACAACAGGTGCATCCACACACGCTCTCCCCTGCCGCCTAGGCCGCAGCACAGCCAAGCTCTCCCCGACCGTTCACTGCTGCCAGATGAAGCCCATGGTCCCAAGAGACCGACTTCTCCACAACACAGGCTATTTATCACCTCTCCCAGCATTCTGTTCTCCTCCAGCTGGCTGGGACTTGTAGTCCACAAAGATCCAGGTTCAATGTAAACTTGGCTTTCTGAACTACATATCCCAAGATCCTCTGCTCTTCTGTGAGTTCTCACTCTGCATTCAGGAAGTGACAAGGCAGATTACTGGCTGAGCACTAGAGGGAACAGCCTCACCATGGCAGATGCTGTAGAGCAGGGATTCTCAACCTCAGTCCTCAAGTACCCTCAACAGGCCTTGTTTTCAGATTTTCCTTTACTTTGCACAGATGCAAACTGTTACTACATCTATTTTATTTAAGGGAAGTTTCCAAAACATGGCCTGTTAGGGGTACTTGAGGACTGAGGTTGAGAACCACTGCTGTAGAGTATCCTCTGATAACACATGCAATTTAGCCAGCTCTTGGCTACGTACACTTTATTGTCAAAAGTATTGGAACGCCTGCCTTTACACACATGATCTTTAATGGCATCCTGACCATGGTTTGGTTTCAACAGAGCCCCTCATTTTCCACTTCTTGATTAGAGTTTGAACACTGCTGATTGGCATTCTCAATTCCTCTGATATCTTTTTATATCCCTTTCCTGTTTTATACAGTTGAACTACCTTTTCCCGCAGAACCTTTGACAATTCTTTTGCTTTCCCTGTGACTCAGAATCCAGAAATGTCAGTGCAGCACTGGCTAAAAGATGCAAGGGTCTGTCAGGAGACCAGAAATTCATTGACGTTTTATACACACACACTAATTACAAGCAAACAGATCACAGGTGAGGATGGTTACCTTTAATAGCCATTCAAACCTCTTTGTGTCAACTTGTGTGCATGTTACCAGGCCAAAATCACCAGGGTATGTAAACTTTTGATCAGGGTCATTTGGGTAGTTTCTGTTGTCATTATGATTTAAAAAGAGTAAACACAGTTGATTGATAATCAATGGCTTCAGCCAAACACGAACCATGAGTGAAAGAAAAGTTTTTGTGTAAAATGGCCAAGCGATCATAAATTCTGCTAGGGTATGTAGACTTATGAACACAACTGTAGATGGGGGATCCGGCTTGGAGGTGACTTCCATTGAATTCTATGGGCACAAGTCGGATAGAAGTCGTCTTGAAGTAGTACAGGAACCTTTTCTGAAGTCAGTAGTGTACATTAAGACGGCTCCCATTCACTTCAAAGGGATTTCTGATGTCAAGCGACTTGGGGCGACACAAGTCGGATCGCAAGTCGCTGTAGTGTGAACCGAGCTTTATGTTCTGATGTCAGCCTAGAATTTGGGATGTTTATTTACTTTCACTTTCAATAATAATGGTAAACAGGAGAAATAGAGAGGAGAAAGAAACATAGAAACATAGAAAAGTGACGGCAGAAAAAGACTGAGTAGTCCATCGAGTCTGCCCCTTTTTATTTATTTATTTATTTATTTTTTTATTTTTTTATTTTTTATTTTTTTACATTAACCTTGTTGTCTGACTATAGATTTATGTTTATCCCAAGCATGTTTGAAGCCATTTACTGTTGACTGTCTCACAACCTCTGTTGGTAGTTTATTCCAATCATCAACCACCCTTTCAGTAAAATAATACTTTCTAAGATTAGTTTTGAACTTCCCCCCAGTTAGTTTGAGGTCCCCGTGTTCCTGATTTTGGTTTTATATTGAAAAGACTGCCCTCCTGAACCTTATTCACCCCCTTGATGTATTTAAAGGTTTCAATCGATGTCTCCCCTCTCCCTTCTTTCCTCCAGACTGTACAGATTAAGTTCCTGAAGTCGCTCCTGATATGTTTTATCCCCAGACCTTTCACCATTTTTGTTACCCTTCTCTGGACTCGTTCTATTTTATCAATATCTTTTTGTAAGTGAGGTCTCCAGAACTGGACACAGTATTCTAAGTGAGGTCTCACTAAAGATCTATATAGAGGAATCAGAACCTCCTTCCTCCTGCTGGTGATCCCTCTACTGATACATCCCAGAATTCTATTTGCTTTTCCCACTGCCTGGTTACACTGTTTGCTCATTTTGCAATCTCCCTAATCTCCCTAATGGGGGCACAAATGGCAATAAAATCTGACAGGGGTTCTAATCCCTCTCCACATCCAAAACTAAAAAAAAAATGTTGCCTTTAGTTATACTTTTAGTTCCTCTTTAATGACATACTAACCCACGGTGTTTATTGACACATAAAGCCATGTGATAGGTCAGGTGAGGGAGCTCAAGAGCGGTGCATTCTCATTTATGGCAAGAAACGTTCTAAGTTTAACCCCTTCCCGTCCTCGCCTGGTGTGTACAAACCAAGAATAAATATAATTTTCACTGCGAACGTCTGGAGACATCTGAGGATCCTTCAATCGCACTCCTTGCTGGAAGGACACATTTACCCCATTGTACCGTCTGGCTTGTAGAGGAACATGGATTGCAAAGTGCTTCCCGAAATACATTTTAATTAGAGCTTTTGAAAAGAAAAAAAAAAAAACCCAGTGGCTCGCCTTTGATGGTAGGAAAGTGCTTAGGAGGAATGTTAGAGCTGCGTCCTAATTATTATGACCCAAGTGATGTCATGTTCCCAATTAAAAGCCCCAAATGAAAATAAGTAGCAAAGCTCCCCGCTCCGCAGATATAAACCGTCCTGCCTTTGAAGTGGGATTAGATGTTGGTTCTGACATGCAGACCGAGGCCGACCTGCCCCGGCAGGTTAATGTCATCCATGGTGAGCAGGCTTCCCTTGGGAATACATAATCCCAACCCAACTGGGTGCACGGCATAAGTAGGGCAAAGGTGTGCAGTGACCTTTATCGGGCAATCGTAAATCAGTTTATAGACGTGTAACTGCCGTAGCGCAGGTTGTATTAGATAATGACTCTAGGTCTGCTGCTAAAATGCGCTAAAGTGACACTATGGTTCCTTTCACACTGAGGCGCTTTACAGGTGCTATTTAACTAAAAATAGCGCCTGTAAAGCACCTCAAAAATCCCTCCCCATCCACACCAATGTGAAAGCCGCAGTGCTCTCACACTGGGGTGGTGAGCTTGCAGGACGTTACAAAAAAGCCCTACAAGCAGCATCTTTGGGGCGGTGTGGTAAGTGGTGATACACCGCTCCTCTACCGCCCCGCCATTGAAAACAATGGGCAGCGCTTCCAAAGCGGCTGCACACCGCCTCGGTAGCGTGGCGCAGCTCCCGCCTGTATAGTGGCGCCATAGCTCCGCTATAACAGCGGTAAGTCCCCGCTGAAACTAGCAGGGATTTATCTCACCCGCCCGCCCCAGTGTGAAAGTAACCTAAGCAGGGCTGGCACAGGACATTGTGCTGCCTGGGTCCAAGAATGAAATGCTGCCCCTCACCCCCCACCGCTCAAAATAAATAATCCCGCTCACCAAAAGGCCCCCACATCCATTATTTTATATCATGATAATTAAAACTAAAATTTAATTTATCAGGAAGTCAGATTTACATGCAAAGGTACCTTGTCTATATGCAAACTTTTATGACATTCCATTATATTTAATTCAAAGGGGTGGGCTAGGGCAGTATAGGGGCGGGCTAGGGCAGTATAGGTGTGGGCTAGGGTAGTATAGGGGCAGGCGGAGCAGCCCAGGGGGCAGTTGTCATCGTGACACATAAAACTGCTGGAAAAAAAATCTATTTGTTGGGTAAATAGAAGAGAAGGAGAGGCGGCTGTGGGTTAATTTGCTGCCCTTCTCAAAGTGCTGCCTGGGTCCAATGGACCCACTGGGACCCATGGTAGGGCCGGCCCTGACCCTAAGACCCCTTTCACACTGAGGCGCTTTTCAGGTGCTTTCACGCTAAAAAAAGCACCTGAAAAGCTCACGAAAACCTATGTCCATTAAAATCAATGAATGCTTCCACACTGGGGCAATGCGCTGGCAGGGCAGTGAAAGAAACTCCCCTCTCCATTGAAATGAATGGAAAGCTCTTCAAAAGCGCCTGAAAAGCTCTTCAAAAGCGCTGTTTTACTGGCAGTTTAGAAGCACCTCAGTATGAAAGGGGTCTTAACAATATCCTTAGACCCCTTTCACACTGGGGCGTTTTAAAGACGCTTTTGCGCTAAAAATAGCACCCCTATGGTGCCTGAAAAACGCCCCCCCATCCACCCCAGTGTGAAAGCCTTTCACACTGGGGCGGTGCGCTTACAGGACATTAAAAGTCCTGCAAGCAGCATCTTTGGGACGGTGCGGTGGGCAGTGTTTACACCGCTCCTCCACCGCCCCTGCCATTGAAATAGATGGCAAGTGCTTCCGAATCCACTTAACTTTTAACCCCTTTTTTAAGCTCCAACTGCTGCCTCCATGTCCAATGAAGAGAGAGCAGAGAGAGTCACTGGCTATGATTGACGGCAGCAGGAGCCAATGGCTCCTGCTGCTGTATCTGAGCCAATGAAGAGCGAGATAGAGGCAAGAGAGCCTCAGCTCTCATGCACATCACTGGATCAAGATTGCGCTCAGTTATGTATTTAGGGGCCGAGGGGTAAGCTGCATGCAGAAGGTTTTTATATTACTGAATAGAATGCATTAGTCCCACTGACCACCAGTGTAAGGGGAATACTTTCCAATGACCACCAATATAAAAGACATTTCTCCTATTGACCACCAATACAAAGGGCATTCTTCCCACTGACCACCAATGGAAGAAGCATTCTTCCCACTGACCACCAATGTAAGAAGCATTCTTCCCACTGACCACCAATGGAAGAAGCATTCTTCCCACCGACCACCAATGTAAGGAGCATTCTTCCCACTGACCACCAATGTAAGGGGCATTCTTCCCACTGACCTCCAATGTAAGGAGCATTCTTCCCACTGACCACCAATGTAAGGGGCATTCTTCCCACTGACCTCCAATGTAAGGAACATTCTTCCCACCGACCACCAATGTAAGGAGCATTCTTCCCACGACCACCAATGTAAGGAGCATTCTTCCCACTGACCACCACTGTAAGGGACATTCTTCAAGATCAAGATTGCGCTCAGGTATGTATTTAGGGGCCGAGGGGTAAGCTGCATGCAGAAGGTTTTTATATTACTGAATAGAATGCATTAGTCCTACTGACCACCAGTGTAAGGGGAATACTTTCCAATGACCACCAATATAAAAGACATTTCTCCTACTGACCACCAATACAAAGGGCATTCTTCTCACTGACCACCAATGTAAGGAGCATTCTTCTCACCGAACACCAATGTAAGGAGCATTCTTCTCACTGACCACCAATGTAAGGAGCATTCTTCCCACCAACCACCAATGTAAGGGACATTCTTCCTACCGACCACCAATGTAAGGAGCATTCTTCCCATGACCACCAATGTAAGGAGCATTGTTCCAACTGACCACCACTGTAAGGGACATTCTTCCCACTGACCTCCAATGTAAGGAACATTCTTCCCACTGACCACCAATGTAACGAACATTCTTCCCACTGACCACCAATGTAAGGAGCATTCTTCCCACCGACCACCAATGTAAGGAGCATTCTTCCCACTGACCACCAATGTAAGGAGCATTCTTCCCACTGATCACCAATGTAAGGGACATTCTTCCCACTGACCTCCAATGTAAGGAACATTCTTCCCACTGACCACCAAAGTAAGGAACATTCTTCCCACTGACCACCAATGTAAGAGGCATTCTTCCCACTGACCTCCAATGTAAGGAGCATTCTTCCCACTGACCACCAATGTAAGAAGCATTCTTCCCACTGACCACCAATGTAAGAAGCATTCTTCCCACTGACCACCAATGGAAGAAGCATTCTTCCCACTGACCACCAATGTAAGAAGCATTCTTCCCACTGACCTCCAATGGAAGAAGCATTCTTCCCACCGACCACCAATGTAAGGAGCATTCTTCCCACTGACCACCAATGTAAGGGGCATTCTTCCCACTGACCTCCAATGTAAGGAGCATTCTTCCCACTGACCACCAATGTAAGGGGCATTCTTCCCACTGATCACCAATGTAAGGAGCATTCTTCCCACTGATCACCAATGTAAGGAGCATTCTTCCCACTGATCACCAATGTAAGGGACATTCTTCCCACTGACCAATGTGAGGATCATTCTTCCCACTGACCTCCAATGTAAGGAGCATTCTTCCCACTGATCACCAATGTAAGGAACATTCTTCCCACTGACCTCCAATGTAAGGAGCATTCTTCCCACTGACCTCCAATGTAAGGAGCATTCTTCCCACTGATCACCAATGTAAGGAGCATTCTTCCCACTGACCTCCAATGGAAGAAGCATTCTTCCCACTGATCACCAATGTAAGGTGCCCTGCCCCCTGGTAAATTGGTTTTAGAGGAGTACCCTGGGACCACAAATGTAAATTTTAGTACTAAATTAACTATAAAGATTTATAATTACAGTACACAGTATTTATGGTTCCCATTATTTATTAACAGTGAGTAGATACTTCTAATGCGGTGCTACTATTTTTTTTGCTGAGGTCTTTCAGAAAAATGTTGCATACTTATGGCCACTAGATGGAGCTGATGATCATAGGAGATTACACAATACACAGTGGTAACTTGTGCCTTTGCAAATTCTAAAAACATCGGCACAGCAAACTTTTCATGCATAGACTGCCTTGAGTTTAGCAAACATACCAGTAAACTAGGTTGGAACCCCTCCCGCGTGGTTAAAAACAAATAGCACTGTATACCTACCAGGATGATTCACCTCATTCTGCCACCTTTTGACCTAATTTATGGAAGTTTCTGAAGGAAAACAAGTTTGCTTGTAGACAGCTGCTTTTTTAATCCTGTGCATGCTAAAGATGAATGGAAGCGTCAGACTGCTTACTGTGGGTAAACAAGAAAACGCATCGGTCAGCTTATTTACTATAAATAAATGAGCAGAGGGCGCAATGACTTGAAACTGGATGAAGCCAAGCTCATCTTGGTAGTAGTAAATAGTTGACTGTAGAACAGGTTCTAGCACAGGGCCTGTATAAGGTAGTGGTGATGGTTGTGTAACCGTCCTATCTTTTAATATTCTCCTAATACAAAAAAGTTATCCAATACTATATACACTATATTGTCATAAGTATTGGGACACCTGATTTTACACGCACATAAACTTTAACCACTTCAGCCCCGGAAGGATTTCACACTTTAGGACCGGAGCCCTTTTTGCGATTCGGTTCTGCGTCGCTTTAACTGACAATTGCGCGACGTTGTACCCAAATTAAATTTGCGTCCTTTTTTTCCCACAAATAGAGCTTTCTTTTGGTGGTATTTGATCATCGCTGCGTCTTTTCTGATCGCCGCTATAAACAAAAGAAGAGCGACAATTTTGCAAAAAGAAACAAATGTCTTATTTTTTGCTAAAATACAAATAAAAAAAAAAAAATTATAAAAAAACATTTTTTTTCATCGGTTTTGGCCGATTTATATTCTTTCTCATATTTGCGATAAAAAAAATCGCAATCGGCGTTTATTGATTGGTTTGCGCAAAAGTGGTCGCGTTTACGGATGATGAGAATTAATTTTTGGGGTTTTTATTTATTTATTTATTTTTTACAAGTAATGGCGGTGATCTGCGATTTTTAGCGGTACTGCGATATTGGGGCAGACATGTCGGAACATTTTGACACTTTTTTGGGACCATTGGCATTTATACAGCGATCAGTGCTATAAAAATGCACTGATTACTGTGTAAATGCCATTGGCAGTGAAGGGGTTAATCTGCAGGGGGCACTCCAAGGGTTAACTGTGTTCCCTGGGCGTGTTCTAACTGTGTGTGGGCTGCCCTAACAGGGGAAGGGAAGTGATCACAGCTTCCATGTAGAGGAAGGCTGTGATCACAACCCTTCCCCCTGTTACAGAACAGAGGTCCGTGTTTACTTACACGGACCTCCATTCTTTCAGTGCGGGGGGGCCATCCCGGGTAGCCGGCAGGGATTGAGTCCGCGGCACCCGCTCCCTGGCCCTCCCTGAACACAGTGAGCATGCGGGCGCGCCTCCGGCGGCAAGCGCGCGCTCACAGTGCGCGATCTCGCAGCCGCCGTCGTATGACGGCGGTTTGCGTTATCGAACCACTTTGTCGCCGTCAGCCTGCGGTAGGCGGTCGGCAAGTGGTTAATGGCATCCCAGTCTTAGGGTTACCACTTTTTCTTCAAGCCATACCCCAACACTTTAGCGGCGCACAGTAATTTATTTATTTATTTTAGTATACAGTTACACTATAGGATTGTAACAGACCTGGGACTCCTTTGGGCACTGCCCCCTCACCTTCCCGTAGAGCCCTGTTCTGAGCCACATTCTTGTCTGAATAATGTGTCCGGGTTTCAGGTGGACTGAAACCCAGACACATGATTCAAAACCCAAACTGTCTGGGTGAAACCTGGACAGGTGGCAGCCCTAGTCTTAGTCCGTAGAGTTCGCTCACCCTTTTCAGCTGTAACAGCTTCAACTCTTCTGGGAAGGCTGTCCACAAGGTTTAGGAGTGTCTATGGGAATGTTTGACCATTCTTCCAGAAGTGCATTTGTGAAGTCAGGCACTGATGTTGGATGAGAAGGCCTGGCTTGCAGTCTCCGCTCTAATTTATCCCAAAGGTGTTCTATCGGGTTAAGGTCAATCAGGTTCCTTCACCCCAAACTCGCTCACCCATGTCTTTATGGACCTTGCCTTGTGAGGTATTGCAGAGAATGTTGTAGATCTCCTGTGCAACTCTAAACTGGTAACTTGTAAAGACTTTTCAAGTGTTTTTTAACACCTTAGTTTGACATCGCTCCATGAGCGTGCGTAATTTTAAAGTGTGACATATTGTGTTTCTATTTACTTGGTGTAACATCAACTTTTATATTTGCAAAACAAAGTGTATTTTTTTTTTAAAAAATTGCATTTGAAAAGCAGCTGCGCAAATACTGTGTGACATAAAAAAATTGCAACACCCACCTTTTTTTTTTCTAGGGCCTCTGCTTTAAAAAAAAATATATATATATAACGTTTTGGGTTCTTAGTCTTTTTCTTGCAAAAAAATGTTGATTTTTACATATATGTGAGAAGTGTCAGAAGAGGCCCAATGTTGAAGTGGTTAAAGCAGAGCTCCACCCAAAAGGGGAGTCTGCACCCTCTCCCCCTCTACTGCCACATTTGGCACTTTTTGGGTGAGAGGGGGGAGCGGGTACCTGGTTTTGACAGGTACCGCGTTCCCACTTCCTGGTGAGATCGCTACATGGCGATTTACATAATTTCCAGGCCGCTGCCTTCTGGGTCACACAGAAGTCCCAGAAGCCGGCAGGACCATTTAGAAAGTGCAGCGCAACTCGCTTTGGTCAGTAGGAAACAGGGTGTGAAGCCGCAAGGTTTCACTTCCTGTTTCCCTTACTACAGATGCCGACGCCTGCATCTGAAGCCAATTGAGTAATCAGCTAGGGGTTCCGACATCGTGTGATCCCTGGACAGATAAGTGTCTTTATATTTAAAGTCAGCAGCTACAGAACTCCGCTTTAAATGATGACCCTATATGCTGATGATCTCCTTCTGTTCTTACTATGTTGACCTCTCCCTACAGTAGGGTTGCCACCTCATCCCTTTAAACCCAAACACATATTAATTACACAGGTTCTGTGGCTGATTAAGGTGGTAATTAAACTCACTTGGTGCCTTAATTGCATTGAATTAGCTTTAGAACCTGTGTAATTCATATGTGTTTGGGTTTAAAGGGATGAGGTGGCAACCTTACCCTACAGGGAGCCCCTCCCATCCTTACAAATTTCTCGAACATTTCTGGTCTATGGGATTACTGGATAAAAACCTTGCTTTTTCTATTAGACCCTAGTGCACCTAGACTTGCTTCCTCAAATCTTCCCTTACAGTGGGTTGATAGGTCCAAATATTTGGTGGTTATGATGTCACTCTCAATCTCTTACCAGTGTTAGCAGATGTGAGGGCTAAGCTAGAGGCATAGGGAAATCTCCCAAGGTCTCTCCTGGGTTGTATCAACCTAGTCAAAATGAAAATCCTCCCAAAATTTACATATTTGTTCTGTAATTCCCCACAATGGATTCCCACATCCTTCTTTACTCCGTTTACCAAATGTTATCTTCTTTTCTCTGGGGCCCTCAAACTCCGGGATACAAACAAATTACCCTGATGAGACTTGCCCTACAGGAAGGTTTGGCTATGCCAGATTGCTTTAAGTATTTTCTTGCCACCCAGCTGGTGGGTGGTTGTGTCTGGACACTTCCAGTTCTGCTACTGTACTAGAAGCTTCCATCTTGCAATCGCTGGGGCAGTAGCCTCCAAACTGTTGCCCAGGGGGCCAGATGCGGCTCTTTGCTTGCCTGAATTTGTCCCTTGAGACACTATTCCTGCCAATTATACAAGGCACTATTACTCCAACTTACACCAACATTGGAGCACCATTCCTTCCATTGACACCAGCAATTGAGCATTATTCCTCCCACTGATGCCAATGATGGGGCACTATTCATCCCACTGATGCCAGTGATTGGGCACTATTCTTCCCACTGATACCAATGATGGGGTGCTATTCCTCCTACTGATACCAATGAAGGGGCACTATTTACTCCCAAAGCTTTTCCTACGCACACTGGCCACAGTCCTGCCCCCTTTCAAAGTCTGAAGGACAATAAACTGAAAGTGCAAAGAAACCCCAATCGCTGTTACTGTGTGGCCACAGAGCCCCGTACCCTTTGACTCCATCCATGCTTACAACCCTCAAGGCTTGGAAAATGGGGCTCTCCTATGAGCGCCTGCCACAAACTGCTCTCAGCAAATACCCTGCTATGGATAAATCCTTCCCTTGACCCATTTCTCTGTGCTCCCAGACCCCCATGGTTTGGCCAAGGTTAAGATAAAAACTATATCTTATATCATGGACAATAACCCCTTATTGTCTTTTTCCCTTATGTGTACGAAATAGAACATCCCGGCTTACTATCAATTTGGTTACTTGAAGATTTCCCATGCATTTGCCAGCCAATTCCCTCACCAACAGGTAGCCTTTTTTCGTTCTGATCTTGAATCGCTACTTCACTCTGATCATCTTGAAAGACCAACCTCGGCTCTTTATAATCATCTCCTCATGGCAGCACTCCCAGATCTATCCTTTCCCTGGCATAAATGGTCATCTTGGACCTGGATGTTGAACACTGGACAGAAATATGGGCTCTACCCTTTAAACAGATAGTATCTGTCAAAGATAGGCTTCTTCTGTTCAAAATAACCCACAGGCCCTACTTTGCACCCCACCGGCTTCACAAGGTCAACCCCAAACTATCCTCGGCCCGCTGGAAATGCCACCATCCAACTGGAATTTTTTTTCATCATTTTTTTTGGACCTGTCCTGCCATTTCACAACCCTGGGGGGCGGTGGTGGATGTAATAAACATGGTCTCTGGTACTTCTTTCACCCCATCCCTGGAGGTTTGTCAGTTGGGTCATGTTGAGGACACTGCTCGGGATCCTAGTATTTTATGCCAGAAAGCCAATCACCTTGATCACCTTGAAAAAAACATCCTCACCCTCTGTCTAGTGCTGGAAATAAATAGTAAATACTAGCTTACCACTACACAAGGGCACTCATGCAAACAGAGGATCCTTCAAAAAATTTGATAAGATCTGGGCAAGGTGGCTTACTCTACTTTTTTTTTTTGGATTATAATGTCACTCTAGGGAACCAGCTTGATAGGGGTATAGTCCCCCTGGCTCCATCCTCCTCTGTAGCGTGAGCCATGCACACACACTATTTGTATTTGCTGATTTTGTATTAACCTTTTTAAGTCCGGAACAATTTTGGCATTCTTCTCCTACTGTGTAAAACACATCATTTTTTTGCTAGGAAACTATTTAGAACCCCCAAACATTATATATTTTTTAAGCAGAAGCTCTAGAAAATAAAATGGTGGATGTTGCATATTTTTATGTTACATGATACTTGTGCAGCGTTTTTTTTAAAGCAAATTTTTGGGAAAAAATACACTTTAATGAATTTTAACGCACAAAAACACAATATAAAACCCAATTTTTTGTAAAATAGAAAAGACGATCTTACGCTGAGAAACTAGATACCAAACATGTCACACTTAAAAATTGTGTATGCCTGTGGAACATAGCGCCAACCTACAATACCTAAAAATCTCCATGGGCGACACTTTCAGGGCTGGTTCACACAGGGGCGATCCGACTTGCAGGGCGATTTGAAAGCAACTTCAGCGCGACTTTGGGCATCTTATAGCACGACCTGAGGCGACTTATAGCGCGACTTCATGCCAGACGACTCTGCTGTGGCCAATCAGAGAAGGGAGGCAGGGGGTTGCCCTAAATAAATTCTATTCTTTTCACTGTGAAGTCGCTTCTGTTTAGATGGGGATCCGACTTGGAGGCGACTTCCATTGAATTCTATGGGCACAAGTCGGGTAGAAGTCGCCTCCAAGTAGTACAGGAATCTCTTCTGAAGTCGCCTTGAAGTCGGAGAGACTTCAGTAGTGTACATAAAGACGGCTCCCATTCACTTCAAAGGGATTTTTGTGTCAAGCGACCTGGGGCGACTTGAGGCGACTCAAGTCGGATCGCAAGTCACCCCTGTGTGAACCAGGCCTAAAAGCCTTTACAGGTTACCAGTTTAGAGCTACACAGGAAGTCTGGAGCTGGAATTATTGCACTCGCTGTTGTTTGTAGTGACACCTCACATGTGTGGTGCATGAGCATGGGGGCACAGGGGCGCTTTAAAAAAAATAAATATTTAAAAAAAAATTACACTGTCTCTTTTTTTATCAACATTATTGCTATCACAAGGGATGAACAACATCCCTTGTGATAGCATGGGCCGTGACAGGTCCTCTTTGGGGCCCCTTTCACACTTGTGCGACTTGGGACTGCAAAGTCTCATGACAAGTCGTACCCCATGATTTTCAATGAGTGCCATTCATATCTGTGTGACTTCAAAGTGGTCCCTGCACTACTTTGGTTCGACTTTGATGCGACTTGAGGTCCGCAGACCTTAGGATTACACAGGCATTGCTTCAAGTCGCATGAAAATCGTGGCAAAATGTGAAAGGGGCCTTATGGCGAGATCTGGTCTCTATTAGACCCCAGATCTCTCCTCTGGCCTCCAATGCCGCCAGTCAGGCACAGATCTGTCTTATCCGCTGCTCCACTTCTGGTAATGGCTAGGAAAGCAAAGAACCAAAACCAGAAGTGACGAAATCCACTAGTTCTGGTGACAGCCAGGGATTTCCTCAAACTTACTGTTTTGGCCATGGGACAGGAAGTGAAAGGAAATATCCCCAATGGGAAAAACAAAACCCTCCCTTGCGCTATCCAAAAAAAAAAATGTTTGCCTTTAGTTCTACTAGCTTTATGCATGTAAAATTTCATTTGGAAATGGCCGTTTTGGAACGTTTGTTTCACTATGACTTGTTGTTTAGCGTAGATTGTATATCTTTGTCTCTTTCTACAGTGCTATGTGGTTGGCGGGTGGTTAGGCAAAGCAGCCCCCCCTACGCGCCTCTTGCCGATGTCATGACATCACTTCCTGTCCATGCTGGAAGAAAATAATTAATTTTTTTAAAGCAATAGTACAAAAAAAATTTTTTGATCTTTTGATTTTAAAGGTAAAAAAGAGATTTGGGGTATTTTTGACCCCAGATCTCTCCATAAAGAGAACCTGTCATCCTTCTTTCTATTATAGGGAATGTTTATTGTTTACATTCCTTGTAATAGGAATAAAAGTGATTAAAAACAAAAATGAAAGGGACAGTGTAAAAAATGAAAAAGTACAATAAATTTAAAAAAAAAAAATGAAAGCACTCTCCATCCCTCTGTGCTCGTGCAGAGAAGCGAATGCATGTGTGAGTCGCGCACGCATATGTAAACGGTGTTCGCACCGCACATGTGAGGTATCGCCGCAAACGTTAGAGCGAGAGCGATAATTCTAGTGCTAGACCGCCTCTGTAACTCTAAACATGTAAAGGCGTTTAAAGCGTCGCCGATGGAGATTTTTAAGTATCGTAGGTTGTCACCATTCCGTGAACGTGCACAATTTTAAAACGTGGCATGTTTTGGGTATCTATTT
Source organism: Glandirana rugosa (assembly GCA_018402905.1). Taxonomy (NCBI): domain Eukaryota; kingdom Metazoa; phylum Chordata; class Amphibia; order Anura; family Ranidae; genus Glandirana; species Glandirana rugosa. The sequence goes on along the minus strand of BLSH010412837.1, from coordinate 70,379 downwards.
ACTCAGCATTACTTTCACACTTTTTGCCTGGTCAGCAAGTGGTTAACCAAACAATCATTGCTCTTCCTGACTACAGGGAAGACCAAATCTAAATTTAAAGCCGTAGTAAACCAGTAAACCGCGGATGAGGATAAAAAACAATTCCCCTGCAAGGCAATGTCGTAATGTGCTAGTATGCTACATCTTGTTTCATTGTTTCTCTTAATTGAGGAAACCACTACATTTAGATACATTCTACACCATGAGGGTTCTCCTGCTCCCTTCCTCTCTTTTTCCAGTGGATACCTGGGACCTTTTACTGGGTCTCCAATCTCATTTTTTGATCTGACCTTTTGAAGACCATGACCTGAACCCTAGAGAAAAAAATGGACCACAATGTTTGATGGCCTTGGCCTATTGGTAGCTTGCACAAGGTCTAAACAGATCTGGTGGGCTCCTCGGACCAGTGGTCCTTGGGCAGCTAACTCTTCTGTCTATATAGTAAAAGTGGCCCGGTGTTATACCCATATGTATCATTTTAGGAGCGTTAGACAGGTCCCAGCTGCACACATATGCAGGGCTGGCCCAAGACACTGTGCTGCCTGGGTCCAAGAATAAAATGCTGCCCACCCCAAAAAAAAATCACACCCACCAAAGGCCCCCACATCCATTATTTTATATCATGATAATTAAAACTAAAATTACATTTATCAGGAAGTCAGATTTACATGCAACAGGACCTTGTCCATATTCTAAATTATATGACATACGATTGTGTTCAATTCCAAGGGGCAGGCTAGGGCAGTATAGGGGCAGGCAAGGGCAGTATATAGACTGGCTAGGGCAGTATATAGACAGGCTAGGGCAGTATATAGACAGGCTAGGGCAGTATGGGGCAGGTTAGGGTAGTATATGGACAGGTTAGGGTAGTATATAGACAGGCTAGGGCAGTATATAGACAGGCTAGGGCAGTATGGGGCAGGCTAGGGTAGTATATGGACAGGCTACGGCAGTATATAGACAGGCTAGGGTAGTATATAGACAGGCTAGGGCAGTATGGGGCAGGTTAGGGTAGTATATGGACAGGTTAGGGTAGTATATAGACAGGCTAGGGTAGCATATGGACAGACTAGGGTAGTATATAGACAGGCTAGGGCAGTATAAGGGCAGGCTAGGGTAGTATAGAGGCAGGCTGGGGTGGTATATAGACAGGCTAGGACAGTATAGGGGCGGGCTAGGGTAGTAAAGAGGCAGGCAGAGCGGCCTGGGGGGCAGTTGTGATCATGACACACAAAACTGCTGGAAAAAAAATCTTGGGTTGCCAATTTACTGAGTAAAGAGAAGAGCAGCAGAGGCGGCCGTCGTTCAATTTGCTGCCCCCCTCAAAGTGCTGCCTGGGTCCAATGGACCCTATGGGACCCATGGTAGGGCCGGCCCTGCCCATAGGGCCTTCAAACATCTTGTCTCTATGTGGATCTTCCTTCTCTCTTTTCTTTCCTCCTCTCTGACAATCATCTACAACCTGCAGTTATTAAGTAGAGTTCCAGATTTGCAGAAACGTTAATAGTGTAGGAATCGCGTTTCACTGACGTTCCTCTCTGCTTACGTCTGCAGAGCCAGGAAGCCGCTGGGAGGAGAAAGTTGCTCATGAAGGAAAAAAGTCAGTCATTTCTTCTGTCCATTAATACCATCCTTGGGTTTGTTAGCAGCAGATTTTTCCTGCTGGGAAACAGATGGTATTACCTTATCCTTGGCCTTAATTTAACACTGAACCCGAGCTACTCTACTTCTCAGTGTATTTGCCAGCACCACCGCGGCTGAAAAACCAGTCCAGGATTCACTAATGTTATTTAAGAGATTCTAAACCCAAAAACAAAAATGTAATAGACTGCAGCTTATCGGTCTTTTATATGTGGTGGCTGCGTTAGGTTTTCTATTGCTAGGGTTTTTCCCTTTATTTTTACTTGCTGATCTGGACAACAGTGGCGGCCGAAGCGCCATTATTTTTGGCGGGCGTCAAACCCAACCCCCCCCCTTTCCCGCCAGGTCTGCAGTTTAGGCCATCCGGGTCGCGGTTTCCCCGGCTTCTCCTCCCAGCCAGAAGACAATAACGAATATTGATTCACAAGTACTGCGCCCCGAGCCCAACCTTTTTGAAGCCAATTAGAGCCTCAGTTTCTAATTATGTGTTTAAAAAAATAACAAAACAAAACCCTCAACCTAGGGGGTGGAGCATGGGGATCAGGGGGGCGGCGCCCCTTATAGCCCGCCGGGCGCTGCTGGCCAATAACACACTTCCTGTCTTAGGCCCCATTCACACCTCAGTGTTTTGGAGCTCAAAAATGCTGGTGCAGACAAAAAATCTATTATTCTCTATGGAGATGGTTCAGATCTCTGAGTCGCCTGAAACCAAATGCCTGAAAACGTTCTAGAGATGTTTTTGTAGCTCAAATTGGGCAGATTTGTGATTGAAATTTAAAAATTCAAATTAAAAAATGCGTAAAGAAAAAAAATTGTAATAAAATACAGTATAAATAAATGTAAAATAAATACACAAATAACTAAATACATAAATAAAATTAATAATATGTAATAAATAATAATGAACCCTTAACCTTAAATATATTTAATAACAAAATAATAATAAACACCCGTACAAAAAAGTATAATAATATAATAATAATAGTTTATTTATTTTGTGCTAGGGTTAGGATGCTTTTTAATTTTATTATATTTTATTTTTTTAAGGGTTAGGGGTTATTTATTTATTATTACATAATATTAATTTATTGTATTTATGTATTATTCATTTATGATTATTTGTATTTATTTTACATTTATTCAGTTTTTATTAGTAGTAATGATAGTAGTAACACCCTAACAAAAATAAATAAATAATACATAAATAATAAGACAATAAATAAAATATTAACCCCTAATCCTAACCCTAACCAAGTGTTTTTCAACTCCAGTCCTCAAAGCGCCCCAAAAGGTCATGTTTTCAGGATTTCCCTCAGATGAAAGAGCTGTGGTAATTACTAAGGCAGTGAAACCGATCAAATCACCTGTGCAAAATAATGGAAAGCCAGAAAACATGACCTGTTGGGGCGCCTTGAGGACTTAAGTTGAGAAACGCTGCCCTAACCTAACCTTAACCACTTGCTGACCGCCTCGCATAGGAAAACGAAGGCAATGTGGCTCCGCTGTGCAAATCACCATCTATAAACGGCGATTTGCCCAGGTGCAGGTGGGCACGCGTCACCGGCTGCATGAGTGTGGCCATGGGTCGGACGGAATCGATGTCCACCAGCGACCCGCGATCGCCTGTTAGAGAGGCAGAACGGGGAACCTTGGATGTAAACACGGCGGTTCCCCATTCTGTCAGGGGACATGACAGTGATCTACTGTACCCTGTCATTGGGATCAGTTAGATCTGTCATGTCCCTGCCAGCCAGGGTTGCCAACCGCCAGTAAATTTACTGACAGTTTGTAAAAATCAGTGATTTTTACAACTGTCTATAAATATCAGGGTCTGATAATTTGTCATGCTGTGCTGACTTTTTAAGTGTAAATCAGGCAAATTACTTGGGTAGGGGTATTGTCAGTGTTTCCATGTTGTGTTTAAATATCAATTGTCTTCCTTTTTAATAGGAGTTCTATTATTTTTCAAGTAGCCAGTAAAAAATGTGCTCCGCCAGTAAATGTTCTATGTTTTGCCAGTAAAAAACGCTGCTGGAGGTTGGCAACACTGCTGCCATCCCCGCCCCCATAGAGTTAGAACACGGTGAGGGAACACATTTAACCCCTTGATTGCCCCCTACAGCTTAACCCCTTCCCTTCCAGTGACATTTATACAGTAATCAGTGGCTTTTTTTAGCTCTGATCTCTGTATAATCTCATTGGTCCCAAAAAAGTGTCAAAAGTGTCCGATCTGTCTCATGCAATATCGCAGTCCCCCTAAAAATCTCAGATCGCTGCCATTACCATTAAAAAAAAATAACAAAAAAAGCGCCATAAATCAATTCTCATAGTTTGTAGACTCGATAACTTTTGCGCAAACCAATCAATAAACGCTTATTGTGTTTCATTTACCAAAATTATGAGGAAGAATACATATTGGCCTAAACTAATGAATCAATTCTTTTTTTATATTTTATTTTTGGATATGTATTTTATCAAAAAGTAAAAAAAATTGTTTATTTTAATCAAAATTGTCGCTCTTTTTTAGTTTATAGCACAAAAAATAAAATCAGCAGAGGTGATCAAATGCCACCAAATTAAATCTCTATTTGTGGGAAAAAAGGACGTCAATTTAGTTTGGGTACAACGTCGCACGACCGCGCAATTGTCAGTTAAAGCGATGCAGTGCCGAATCGCAAAATGTGCTCTGGTCAGGAAGGGGGTAAATCCTTCCGGGGCTGAAGTGGTTAAAGTGGGAATAAACTCCCATATATGACTTTTACTTATAGGTAAGCCTATGGTAAGGCTTACCTATAGGTACTGTAAATATATCCTAAACGTGCACCACTTAGGATATATCTACTGTACATGCAGCTGGTGACATCACTGGCACATGCACTCTGAAGGAACGCCCACCCAGACCGTTCCTCCAGAGTCCTGTGCAGTAAATGGCGGCTCCTGCGCGCATGTGCGGGAGTGACGTCATCATGGCTCTGGCCAGTCACACATCCAGAGTCAGCGAACCCGGAAGGAAAACCGGGTGACGATGGAAGCCATGTCAATGGTGACAGCTCGCCGCTGGAAGGGCTTTGTTCTAAGGTAAGTTTCGCATAATGTGCTAGTATGCGATGCAACAAATAATACTTTTCTCTATTAGCTAATAAAAAAACGGCAAAGCTCAAAAACACGACAAAATTGAGCAAAACACAGGGGGGCGAAGAGCTACAATTACACACTGCAGAGCTCAGCGAGGAAAGTTCTGGGAGCTGATTGGAGGGAAGGGACACACCCCCTTCACACAGCACACAAGAACAGACCTGAGGCTGTTAGTCACAGGCTGTGTGCTGCAGATCCCTCAGATCCCTCCCCTGTCACCTTTTTTTCTCTTGATGTCAGGAAAACTTGTCAGAAGTGATTCATGCAGATAGCAGACAGAAATGACACGTAGTGCTCTGGATTGGGACAAGTACACACTATAGAGGGATATGCTTTGTTTATATTTCATGCCTGAGGTTTACAGCCACCTTAACCACTTGAAGCCCGCGCTATAGGCAAATGTCAGCACGGGCTTAAATTGCTAGGAGGGCGTACATGGATGTAGTCCTTGGGACTCGGCTGATTAGAGTAAGGGGCCGAACCCGCTCTTTTACCACGTGATCAGCTGTCAGCCAATGACAGCTGATCACATGATGTAAGCGGAAGCTGGTAAAATGCTATTTTTCCCTCATGTGAAAAAACAAGCCGATTACCTGCTCATGTAAAAGGGACATCGGTCCCACACACTGACAGCCACTGTTGCTAAGCAGTGCCCTCCAGTGCCACCTACCAGTGACCACCAGTGCCACCTACTAGTGCCCATCAGTACTGCTAAGAAGTGCCCACCAGTGCCACCTACCAGGGCCCACCAGTGTCACCTACTAGTGCCCATCAGTACTGCTAAGCAGTGCCCACGAGTGCCACCTACCAGGGCCCACCAGTGCCACCTACTAGTGCCCATCAGTACTGCTAAGCAGTGCCCACCAGTGCCATCTACCAAGGCCCACCAGTGCCACCTCATAGTGCCCATCAGTACTGCTAGGCAGTGCCCTCCAGTGCCACCTACCAGTGCCCACCAGTGCCACCTACTAGTGCCCATCAGTACTGCTAAGCAGTGCCCACCAGTGCCACCTACCAGGGCCCACCAGCGCCACCTACTAGTACCCATCAGTACTGCTAAGCAGTGCCCACCAGTGCCACCTACCAAGGCCCACCAGTGCCACCTACTAGTGCCCATCAGTACTGCTAAGCAGTGCCCACCAGTGCCACCTACTAGTGCTCATCAGTACTGCTAAGCAGTGCCCATCAGTGCCACCTATCAGTGCTGCCCATCAGTACTGCTAAGCAGTGCCCATCAGTGCCACCTATCAGTGTTGCCCATCAGTGCCACCATAGGCTTGCGCACAGGGTGTGCCAGGTGTGCCCAGGCACACCCTAATCACCCTGTGCAGCACAGATTCCCCCTATTGCCCTGGCTCCCCCTCCATTCCTTTCTCTGCTGCGGGCACACACAGGGGGATGTTTTACAATAAGTGGGGGAAGGGGATGGTAAATATGTCATTTAAAGGCCCCTTCCCTTTCTAAATGAACACAATGAGTGATTGGTACCATGTGTTTGAGCTTTGGGTGCACACTCTAATGTAATAGGCTGCGCACACCTATGAGTGCCACCTACCAGTGCCCATCAGTGCTGCCTATCAGTGTCCTTCAGTGCCAACTATCAGTGCCACCTATCCATTCCCATCAGTTCAGCCTGCTCATTGCCTCTTGATCAGTGCTGCCTCATCAGTACCCATCAGTGCAGCCTATCAGTGCCTCTTGATCAAAAAAATAATAATAATAAAGATGCCATACATATATCCCCCTATTTTATAGACGCTATAACTTTTGCGCAAACCAATCAATATACGCTTATTGCGATTTTTTCCCACCCAAAAACATGTAGAATACATATTGGCCTAAACTGATGAAAAAAATTGTTTAAAAATTTTTTTTTGATTTTTATTATAGCAAATAGTAAAAAATATTGGACTTTTTTTTTTTGTTTATAGCTACAAATATACACATAAACACTGCAGAGGTGTTCAAATACCACCAAAAGAAAGCTCTATTTGTGAGAAAAAGGACATAAATTTTGTTTGGGTACAACAGCGCAGGACCGCGCAATTGTCAGTTAAAGCGACGCAGTGCCGTATCACAAAAAAATGGCCTGGTCATTAAGGGGGTAAATCCTTCCGGGCCTTAAGGGGTTAAACACCACCATCAAAAGCTCTATTTGTTTGAAGAAAATGATAAAAATGTCATATGGGTACAGTCATGGGCGTAGCATAAGGGGTTGCAGGGGTCACAATCGCAACCCTGCCCCTAGCTCTAGGGGGCCCCTGCAGCCTCCCTGTCATATTATCCTTATATCTTCCACAACCTCCAGCTCCGATCTGCCCTAGGGCCCCACAGCCACGCTCCAGTACTGGGCTTGCATTTTGCCTTCCACACCCCACCGTTCTCATTGGCTGTGGAGAAGCTGTGAGCCATTTCCTGAATGGAGAGGAGCACGGGGTGAGAAGAGCCCAGGATGGGGAGGTGTCTGTGCTGGCAATACGGAATGGTAACCAAGCTCAGTGAGTTAAGAGGAGGAGAGTGCCGCCCTGTTGCTACGATGGGACCACTCGGTGTCAGTCACCAGCTGAGATTTTCTGTACCCTCCCCCACCCGGGGATGTCCACTTACCCCACTTCCCTGACAACTGGGGAAAAGACACACACCTCTGGGGGGTGACCTTCCCCCAACACCTGCCAATACTGAAACCTTCAGAAATTGCTGAAACAGATTCCTTAACACCTCCTGAGGAGCCCCAGATTTTGTGTTACATGGCTTTGCCCCCTCCCAGATCTAAGTTGCGACCACCCCCTCCACCCTGGATGCTATGCCAGGCTGCTGAGCTCCATTCCCATTACAGCACTCTATACTGCTCCTCATCTGCAGGGCTGAAATCCCATTCCTTTACAACACAGCCACGATCTGCACAGGGTGCATCTGCCCACTGCAAGTACACGGCCTTTCCGACCAGAGAATTTCACAGGTCAGAACGGCAACATAAAAGCCAGATACACCCTGTGGAGGCTGACAGCTGTGTGTGAATGAATGTGATTTCAGCCCTGTGTGGTGTGGGGGTGAGGAGGAGCTGTATACAGTGCTGGGATGGGAAAGGAGCACTGCCAAGTGACCTGGCAGGGGTGATCCCTGTCCTCTGATTCTCCAGCGGTGGTCCCTGTCCTCTGATTCTCCAGCGGTGGTCCCTGTCCTCTGATTCTCCAGCGGTAATCCCTGTCCTCTGATTCTCCAGCGGTGATCCCTGTCCTCTGATTCTCCAGCGGTGATCCCTGTCCTCTGATCCTCCAGCGTGATCCCTGTCCTCTGATCCTCCAGTGGTGGTCCCTGTCCTCTGATTCTCCAGTGGTGATCCCTGTCCTCTGATTCTCCAGCGGTGATCCCTGTCCTCTGATCCTCCAGCGGTGATCCCTGTCCTCTGATCCTCCAGCGGTGATCCCTGTCCTCTGATTCTCCAGCGGTGATCCCTGTCCTCTGATTCTCCAGTGGTGATCCCTGTCCTCTGATTCTCCAGCGGTGATCCCTGTCCTCTGATTCTCCAGTGGTGGTCCCTGTCCTCTGATTCTCCAGCGGTGGTCCCTGTCCTTTGATTCTCCAGCGGTGATCCCCGTCCTCTGATTCTCCAGTGGTGGTCCCTGTCCTCTGATTCTCCAGTGGTGGTCCCTGTCCTCTGATTCTCCAGTGGTGGTCCCTGTCCTTTGATTCTCCAGGGGTGATCCCTGTTCTCTGATTCTCCAGTGGTGGTCCCTGTCCTCTGATTCTCCAGCGGTGGTCCCTGTCCTCTGATTCTCCAGCGGTGGTCCCTGTCCTCTGATTCTCCAGTGGTGGTCCCTGTCCTTTGATTCTCCAGGGGTGATCCCTGTTCTCTGATTCTCCAGTGGTGGTCCCTGTCCTCTGATTCTCCAGCAGTGGTCCCTGTCCTCTGATTCTCCAGTGGTGGTCCCTGTCCTCTGATTCTCCAGTGGTGGTCCCTGTCCTCTGATTCTCCAGTGGTGGTCCCTGTCCTTTGATTCTCCAGTGGTGGTCCCTGTCCTCTGATTCTCCAGCGGTGGTCCCTGTCCTTTGATTCTCCAGCGGTGGTCCCTGTCCTCTGATTCTCCAGCGGTGGTCCCTGTCCTTTGATTCTCCAGCGGTGGTCCCTGTCCTCTGATTCTCCAGTGGTGGTCCCTGTCCTCTGATTCTCCAGCGGTGGTCCCTGTCCTTTGATTCTCCAGCAGTGATCCCTATTCTCTGATTCTCCAGCGGTGATCCCTGTTCTCTGATTCTCCAGTGGTGGTCCCTGTCTAATGATTCTCCAGCGGTGATCCCTGTCCTCTGATTCTCCAGCGGGGATCCCTGTCCTCTGATTCTCCTGTTGTGGTCCCTGTCCAATGATTCTCCAGCGGTGATCCCTGTCCTCTGATTCTCCAGTGGGGATCCCTGTCCTCTGATTCTCCTGTTGTGGTCCCTGTCCAATGATTCGCCAGCGGTGGTCCCTGTCCAATGATTCTCCAGTGGTGATCCCTGTCCTCTGATTCTCCAGTGGTGATCCCTGTCCTCTGATTCTCCAGCAGGTGTCCCTTTCCAATGATTCTCCAGCGGATGTCCCTGTCCAATGATTCTCCAGCGGTGGTCCCTGTCCAATGATTCGCCAGTGGTGGTCCCTGTCCTCTGATTCTCCAGTGGTAGTCCCTGTCCAATGATTCGCCAGCGGTGATCCCTGTTCTCTGATTCTCCAGCGGTGGTCCCTGTCCAATGATTCTCCAGTGGTGATCCCTGTCCTCTGATTCTCCAGCGGTGATCCCTGTTCTCTGATTCTCCAGCGGTGGTCCCTGTCCAATGATTCTCCAGTGGTGATCCCTGTCCTCTGATTCTCCAGCGCTGATCCCTGTCCTCTGATTCTCCAGCGCTGATCCCTGTCCTCTGATGTAAGGAGGAACTCTGAGAACTCGAAACTCTTAAGCCACTTTGAGTATCTTGGCATGCAGTTGGTGTATCTGCACACAGAGTGTAAGTGGTGGGTGGTAGTGGGGGGCAGGTCAATTTTTGGATCGGGGTCCACAAGCTTCAAGCTACGCCTCTGGGTAAAGTGTTGCATGACCGTGCAATTATCATCCAGAGTGCGACATCGCTGAAAGCCTAAAATTGGCCTGGTCAGGAAGGGGGTGAAAGTGCCCGGTAGGCAAGTGGTTAAGGATCAGTAGGCCGGATTATAATACGTTTTTGTTTTTTTTAGATGAATACCACTTTAAGGCCTCATACACGCGGGCGTAATAGCAAACGTCGGGACCGAAGGCAGGAAAAAAATCGACGTCAAAAACGCGATTGCATCGGCGTTAATGAGTGTCAACATCAATAGGCGTTTTGTTTACAAAAAAACATTCCTCTGCTATTTTTAACTTAAAAACACCGGTTAACGTCGCTATGGCGTTAATGGGCGTTAGTGAGATTTTGCCGGCTCAGCGTCAAAAACGCCATAACGCTACAGCCTCAGAATGCGCTGGCCGTGGGTTCTGCTTTCAGCTCACTAACACCGTCGCCATCTACAGCTCAAAAACGTCAGCGTTTTTATGGGGCCATTGAATAGCATGGAGAGCTGCAAAAAATGCGGCGGTAAAAAACGTTGGTGTGTACGGGGCCTAAGGAGCGCTCCTTCTGCCTCTGCACTTCTGCAGACCCTGGCATGTAGGGATAGAAGTGCGCCCCTAGCCCTGGCACCGCTTCTCCTGCTGAGCGCGGTGGAATAAATCTCATATTGTATGTGAAAGGTTTCCATCGCAACCCACTCCATCCCGGCCCGCTCTGGCTGAATGGATTACACAATCCCACATTGCTGGCTCAGCTGCCATGGCCACAGTTTGTTAACCTACATTTTAACTTGAACTTTGACCACGGTGCACATCGGAGTTTCACCCACCTGTGGATTGTATAATAAGTCACACTGAGACTCTATGAGCTGACATTTACCAACGCGTTCGAAAACAAGGATAATCAAACTTTAGCAGTACCCCCCCCCCCCCACTAATCATAAAATCTATATTATTATTTCATCTTCTTAAGACAATATGATTGCGTTCTCTCCTATCTTATCGTCCCCCTGAATTGCAACACCCCCACCCGTCCCCCTAGAATCGTCTTTCAATTTGCCAATAATTGCACCCTTCTCCTTTATAACAGATCAGATTTCATTTAACCACTTCAGCGCCGGAAGGATTTACCCCCTTAATGACCAGGCCATTTTTTGCGATACGGCACTGCGTCGTTTTAACTGACAATTGCGCGCCCGCGCGGCTTTGTACCCAAACTAAATTGACGTCCTTTGTTCCGTACAAACAGAGCTTTCTTTTGGTGGTATTTGATCACCTCTGCGGTTTTTATTTTTTGCACTATAAACCTAAAAAGAGCGTAAATTTTGAAAAAAACACAAACATTTTTTTTTACTTTCTGCTATAATACATATCGAAAAAATATATATATAAAAAACTGTATTCATCAGTTTAGGCCAATAATGTATTCTTCTACATATTTTTGGTTAAAAAAAAACATGCAATAAGCGTATATTGATTGGTTTGCGCAAAAGTTATCACATCTACAAAATAGGGAATAGATTTATGGCATTTTTATTATTATTTTTTTTTACTAGTAATAGCGGCAATCAGCGATTTTTAGCGGGACTGCGACATGGCGGCAGACAGATCGGACACCTAACTTATATTTTTGACACTTTTTTTTGGGAATCCATGACATTCAGGGCCGGCTCTACCACTAGGCGGAGTAGGTGGCCGCCTAGGGCGCACTGACGCCCAGGGCGCCAAGCCCCTGTCCATATACTACCCCAGCCTGTCTATATACTACCCTAGCTTGTCTATATACTACCCCAGCCTGTCCATATACTACCCTAGCCTGTCCATATACTACCCTAGCCTGCCCATATACTACCCCAGCCTGTCCATATACTACTCCGGCCTGTCCATATACTACCCTAGCCTGCCCATATAATACCCCAGCCTGTCTATATACTACCCTAGCCTGTCCATATACTACCCTAGCCTGTCCATATACTACCCCAGCCTGTCTATATACTACCCCAGCCTGTCCATATACTACCCTAGCCTGTCTATATACTACCCCAGCCTGTCCATATACAGTGGACCACGGCTAACGAAAGGTAGAGAGACGCTGCAAAAATCTCCCCCTCCATCATATACATGGACATGACAACGAGGGTGGAGTCAGGGGCGGAGCCAAAGGGGGTAGGCAGCAAAATGAGGTTTCGCCTAGGGTGTCAAAAATCCTTGCACCAACCCTGATGACATTATTACAGTAACCAGTGCTAAAAATATGCACTGACATTGTACTAATGACACTGGCAGGGAAGGGGTTAACATCAGGGGCGATGAAGGGGTTAAATGTGTTCCCTCACTGTGTGTTCTGACTGTATGGGGGATGGGCTGCCTGGTGAAACACACAGATCCATCTTCCTGCATAGCGGAAATACAGGATCTCTGTGATCTCCCCTCTCAGAACGGAGATCTGCCTTGTTTACACAGACAGATTCCCATTCTGTCACTGCAGGGAACGATTGCGGGTGGTTAACGGACATTGAGTCCGCCCCACCCACTGATTTGCTCCCCTGCTGGCCAGTGGGAGCGCATGCACGCCCACAATAGCTAGTTGCCCGCACCAACGTACAGCTACGGCGATTCGCGGGAAGGAGCCCACCTGCCGCAGTATAATGATGGTGGCTGGTTGGTAAGTGGTATTAAACCCATAACCAAAAATGTAATATATTACAGCTTGCCAATCATTAGATGTGGTGGCTGTATTTTTCTTTTAAGCCTTTTTTTCCTTTTATATTACCTGGTGATCCCGCCAGTAAGTCTGTTATTTTTCAAATTCCCTTAAAGAGGTTGTAAACCCCACCCCCCCCAAAAAAACCCTGCAAGACAAAATACTCAACTTAGAACAAAGCCCTATCAGCGGCGCCCGCACACCACTGAGATGACTGACATCTTCCCCGGTGTTTCATCCGGGTGCGCTGTGATTGGTTGGAACCGCGATGACGTCACTCACGCGCTTGCGCCGCTGGGCACGGCACAGGGCCCTGAAAAAAGGGCATGAGCAGCTGTCCCTTTAGAGTGCATGCACTGTTGACCTAATTGGCGCAGTATAGAGTAAAGATCTCCTAAACGGCGCATGTTTAGCAGACATTTACAGTATCTATAGGTACAAACAAACAAGGGGAGTTTACTTATAGGTAGTGTTTTTAATGGAAAAACTTCAAAGAACGCGGGTAAACGCCCAAAAATGCGGCAAAACATTAATGGAAAAACGCGCTGCTGTAGCTCTTACGTTTTTACGCCTCCTGTGTGCAAGAGGCCTAAGTTTTGCCTTTTAGATCTACTTTAATTCTTCCATGCATGTAGCTGTATGGTAAAAGCAGTGTGTCTGCTCCACATATACTGTGGTGAGGCCAAGCGAGAGTTGTCCTTATCTTCTGTGAAAGTTCAGTTGGAAGTATCCCACTAATCCCTTCTCCCATCCAAGTTCCACAATAAATATCAAAAACCCAAATACCCTGGACTGAGCAAGCGGGAGTAAGGGGGGGGGGGTATATGAAAAGCCCCCAGCGACCTTCTGCAGGTAATCAGAGGGAGGGCTAAGCAGTCAACACACAGCGCATTCAGGTAAACATTGATGCAAAGAGGTATCAGCATTTACAAGAATACGACCGCATACAGCCTGCTATACAAGTGGATTGGCTGCCACACAGTGGCGTTGGGAGGGGGGGACTGAAGGGGGCTGGAGCCCCAAGCGGGCCTCCAAAAAGCCCCGGGTCTTAGGCATGCAGAACTGTATTATGCTGTGCCTATGATGATGAGTGTCAGTCACTGACTATCTCACTCTCTAGACTCTGACTCCCTCTGCGAGGCTGCAAGGGGAGCTGAGCCGAGTAGCCAGCGGGGACCGATCCGACTCAGCACACGAAGTCCCGCATCCTGGACTCGGCAGCGCCTATGATGGACGTTACACAGGTCCAATGCCGCTTTCGCGGGGCGTGTGACTTCCATTATAGGCACCGCACCTCATCCAGAAGGCGTGAGTGACACGCGTGTGCGAGTGGTGGGTGGGAGATCCACGCTCGCCCTTGATCTGTCTGAGTCAGCGGTCACCTAAAGTCTGACGTGGAAGGGTCCAGGTCAGTGCATGTGTCGTGTAGGTCAGTTAAGTGGTCAGGTAAGTCAGTGTATGTGTCAGGTAGGTCAGTGTATGTGTCAGGTAGGTCCGCGTAGGTCAGTTTAATGGTCAGGTAGGTCAGTGTATGTGTCAGGTAGGTCAGTGTATGTGTCAGGTAGGTCAGTATATGTATCAGGTAGGTCCGCGTAGGTCAGTGTATGTGTCAGGTAGGTCAGTTTAGTGGTCAGGTAAGCCAGTGTATGTGTCAGGTAGGTCCGTGTAGGTCAGTGTATGTGTCAGGTAGGTCCATGTAGGTCAGTGTATGTGTCAGGTAGGTCAGTTTATTGGTCAGGTAGGTCAGTGTATGTGTCAGGTAGGTCCGTGTAGGTCAGTGTATGTGTCAAGTAGGTCCCTGTATGTGTCAGGTAGGTCCGTGTAGGTCAGTGTATGTGTCAGGTAGGTCCGTGTAGGTCAGTGTATGTGTCAGGTAGGTCAGTTTAGTGGTCATGTAGGTCAGTGTATGTGTCAGGTAGGTCAGTTTAGTGGTCAGGTAGGTCAGTGTATGTGTCGGGTAAGTCAGTTTAGTGGTTAGCATTGATGGGCACTGGTGAGAGCCCCCGCCGCAACCCCCCCTGATGCCAGGCTTAGACTTCAGGCTGAAGCAACTGGTCTTTTTCCCACCTAGCAACGCCCCTGCTGCCACATGTTCCTCCCCAGGTGCAAGAAAATTACCCTAGGCATATAAAATGCCCATAAAGTCCCTGTGTGTTTGAACTCTAAATAACAAGCTGACTATTTTCATTTAAAAATACAGCTTGGGCAGGAGGGCCTGCATTTTATTTTACTAATCGTTTTATCATTCATGGGTGAATTCAATTTATAAATATCGAATGTTCCCTTCAATGAAGTCAATAAATCTCTTGGCCATGTGCCGAGGGCTCTGTTGGTTGGTAAACAGAGAACAGACCGACTTTATTGTTTGCTGTAGGGTTGTATAAAGTCTGACATCTGAAGTTGTGAAATAAAGAGAGATTAAAAAGAAAAGGAAAACACAGGGAATTTTTAGAGAAGGAAATAAAGCTGCTCCTTTCCATTATGCTTGGCAGTGCCACGCAAACTGACAACAATAACTATCTAGATGTCTGCTGACTGCCTTCAACGTAACTTGCAGATAAGCTCTAGTTCTCACCAAATTGTTATATCCGTAGCAATTTGGTGCCTTCACTTTTTCTCTGGCTAGACCAGGGGCCTTCAAACCACAGCCTGTGGGCCGCATTCAAAGATTTGATTTGGCCTGCAGCTGATGGGCACAGCCTGAGGGTTCAGGTCACATGGTTTCTGCTTCACCCTCCCAAACCCTTGCAGTCTCCCATGCAGATTCCCCTGCTGCACTTTGTAGTTGATTTCCAGGACCACCGGTGTCCCAGCAGTCAATGTCATGCTTGCCCCAGCATTCACTAGAGGATGGAACTTCATCTGTCTAGATCTGCTCTGCCTCCCTCTGATGGGGGGACTCTGATAGGGACACTGATGTAAGAGGGGCTCTGATGAGGACCCTGGGGTAAGGGGGGACTCCCAAGGTAGACTTTGATGTAAGGGGGACCCTGATGTAAGGAAGGTTCTGATGGGGACCCTCATGGGCGCTTGTTTGATAGGGTTGTACCTGGAGCCATATTTGTTCCTGATTGATATTGAGTATACAGTTTGGTGCAGCAAGCATGTATCCTGTCTTCAAATACCTGTTAGGAGAGGGGCACCTTTGGTGAGGGTATATTACAGAGGAAGTAAACCCAGATGGGGATTACTTCCTCTACATTCCCCTGCAAAGTGGATGCATAATGGGGTACTATGAATCACATAGTAGCCCATTATGTGCCACTTACCTGCAAACGAAGCCAGCGATTTCCCCCATGCAGGCAGCATCCATCTTCTGCCCCTCTTCCTTCCGGGGCTGCGACTCCGGCTCTGTGACAGACCGGAGTCCTGTGACGTCACTCCCGTTTATGCGCGCGGGAGCCGCCAGTCACGGCACGATCACAGTGAAGAAATGGCACGGAGGTCTTTTCTTCACTGCGCATGACATCGGCACATCTTGTACACTGCATACTAGCACATTTTGTTAGACTTACCTTTAGAACGGATCTTCTCAGCAGCGCCCTGTCCCTGCTGACAGGGGTTCAATCTTCACCCGGTCTTCTTCTAAGTTAGCAAGCTCCGACCAGACACAGAGCTCTGAAAGAACGACACAGGTATGCCCTTCCTTCAGAGCGCATGCACGGGTGACGTCTTTGGCTGCTGCTCGCTGGAATATCTCCAAATCTTTGCACGTTTAGGAGATATTCATTTTACCTACAGGTAAGCTTTATTATAAGCTTACCTGTAGGTAAAAAAGGGCACAAAAGGCTTTACTACCACTTTAAGAACGTGGAGAGCTCCATGATGTTGCTAGCACTGGTTGCCATGAGGAACTTCATCCTGGTTCCTGCAGTGTGGAAGAGATTATTATTATTACTATACAAGATTTACATAGCGCCAACAGTTTACACAGCACTTTACAACATGAGGGCAGACAGCACAATTACAATACCATTCAATACAGGAGGAATCAGAGGGCCCTGCTCATTAGAGCTTACAATCTAAGAGGGAGGGTCAAAAGATACAAAAGGTAATAACCTCCATGGGGGATGGGCTGATGGAGAAAATAAATATACAGTTGGTTGGTGGGGGCTGGATAGGCCCTTTCTGAAGAGATGAGTTTTTTCAGGGACTCTAAAGGTAGACAGAGTAGGAAATAGTCTGACAGATTGGGGTAAGGAGTTCCAGAGGATGGGAGAGGCTCGGAAGAAGTCCTGGAGACGAGCAGGAGATGAGGTGACAAGGGATATAGAGAGCAGAAGGTCTTGGGAGAACAATTTGGTTGGCATTTTGAGACCAGCTTAGTGATGTAGCTGGGGCCTGAGTTGTGGACGGCTTTATAAGTTATTGTTAATATTTTTACTTTTATTTGTTGGTTGAGCGGAAGCCAATGGAGGGATTGGCAGAGAGGAATAGCAGACACTGAACGGCTGGTAAGGTGGATGAGTCTGGCAGCAGCATTCCTAATGGACTGAAGGGGGGATAGTCTATGTAAAGGTAATCCAATGAGGAGGGAGTTGCGGTATTCGCGACGAGAGATGACCAGGGAGTGAATTAGGAGCTTTGTGGTGTCATTGGTTAGGAAGGGGCGTATCTTGGAGATGCTGCCGAGGTTGAAGCCACAAGCTTTGGATGGTGATTGGATGTGGGGCCGAAAGGAGAGTTCAGAGTCCAGGATAACACCTAGCACCTTGGCATGGGGGGGGATGGGTTGATAGTTAAGCCATTGATTTTGAAGTCAGGGGAAGGGGCACGTGGGGGAGGAAATATCATGAGCTCGGTTTTGGATAGATTGAGTTTGAAGAACTGCTGTGACATCCAGGCTGATATATCCATTAGTAAATGAGGAGACTGATGGAGTGAGCTGAGGAGTTGAGAGATAGATTTGGGTGTCATCAGCGTAGAAATGGTATTGAAAGCCATAGGAGTAGAGTTGAGCGAAACACCTGGACGTTCGGGTTCGGTGGGTTTGGCCAAACTTTCCGGAAACGTTCTGGTTAGGTACCGAACGTTATCCGAACTTTACCCCGGACCCTGAACCCCATTGAATTCAATTGGGACCCGAACTTTTGGGCACAAAAATGACTGTAAAAAAGTCCTGGAAAGTGCTAGAGGGCTGCAAAAGGAAGAAAAATGGGAGATGTTATTAGATCTGCAATCTGTCCCTCAAAGCAGTAGTGATCTCTTCCTAGTCCAGTATCAGATCGTTCTGTAATGCAGGATGAGATGTTATAGACCTACAATCTGTCCCTCAAAGCAGTAGTAGTAATCTCTACCTAGTTATTATAACTGCAATCTGTCCCTCACAGCAGTAGTAGTAATCTCTACCTAGTTATTATCACTGCAATCTGTCCCTCACAGCAGTAGTAGTAATCTCTACCTAGTTATTATATCTGCAATCTGTCCCTCACAGCGCCGGCAGCATCCTCTCCCTACACTAACCTGAGAGCATGTGACATGCAGCCCTGTGACTCCAGCCTCATACAGAGGCTGGGTCACATGATGCACTGGCCAATCACAGCCATGCCATTAGTAGGCATGGCTGTGATGGCTTCTAGGGAAAACCAGTGAAACGCTTGTTGATTGGCTGCCCTGCAGCTATTCAACATGCGTGATAAAATACCAGAACCCAAACCCAAACGTTTTTCTCAAATGTTCTGGTTCGGATTCGGGACACGGACACTCGAAAGTTCGGTACGAACCCAAACGTTACAGTTCAGGTTCGCTCAACTCTACATAGGAGGCAATCGAGTGACCCTGACAGAGAGGGGAACAGGAGAGAAGGTAGAATTGTAAGTGACACTGAAGGTGTGGTGGGATAGGTAGGGTGGGAACCAGCCAAGAGTACAGTTGCAAAGACCAAAGGAGTAAAGTTTTTCGAGGAGTAGGGAGTAGGAAGTAGGGAGTAGTCTACCGTATCAAAGGCAGCAGAGAGGTCCAGGATTAGGAGTACATAAAGGAGTTTAAGGAGAGCAGATGATGAGGGGGGGAGACATGGCAGCACGATCAATACGTAGCAGCTAATTAAAAGTCAACAGAGACCTGTGGGTGTAATTAAAGAGCATTTTTGGATATTGACATCATGCCAGGAACAATCCCAAAACCAGACCTTGGCTGAAGCAAGGACCCCGTGGTGAGTGCAGCCACAACTTATGTTGCTGGAGTCTCCTTCACCTCAAACATCTAAATCCGTCCAGAAACGGTTTCAAGGTGACCATAGACAGCATAGGGCTGAATCAGCTGTACAACCCCATGATTGCTACGCCAATTCCTTCTTTCCACAAGCTTTCACAACAAGATAGGGTGTAGCGTGATGTCACAAGGCCATGTAAATGTTTGCCTGTATCGTGAAAGCATTTGGACACCTATCTGGCTAAATTATTACCAACTGCTTACTAAACAGTATGAAAATGCTACAGACGTAAGGTGAATGGCTAAACTAAGCATCGGTTAATACCTAACCTTCGTGAGTGTGATCCAGATGATTATAAACTGGTTGACTTCCATCTTCTTTTGCAGTTCTTATCTTTGAAGATACAGGGATCAAAAAAGATTTCTGTGCATCGGATGAATGGGTTATCCTTCTTCCACTTGTCCTTTAAAATTTTAAAACTCTAGCCAAAAATATCAATATAAAAATGAATAGCCCATTAAAAAAAAACATCTTTTACAGAAATATTCACCTTCAATCCAGAGATTTCCCTAGCAGTATTATTTTTCTGCCAGTGGATGTCGTCAGTCTGATGAACAGCATCATTCAACTCACTTCCTTCCACCCCAGGTGGCCCCCAGTCTGCGACTGGACAGTGAAAGGAGCAGCAGCACAGTGATAAGCTCATCGCTCCCCATTGGCTCCTTGTGCTGCTTCTGCCTCTCACACTCCAGTTTTGATGTGGAGGGACTTGAAGAGCCTGATAATTCAGATACTTACACTGCTAAAATTTAAAAAATGCATTTATTGATGCAGAGCTGCATTAGTTTGTGTCAGTGGTGGCTGCTGCTAAAAAATGTTTTTGGGGGGGACGGCGGCAAACAATCTTCTCTAGCTCCTCACTCACCCCACAAATGGAGCCTTCCAGCGGTCACTGCTCCCCTGATACCCGGCGCCGTGGCTTTCTCGGCTTCCACCCGGCTAACCCGATCTTCTTTATATCAGCCTCCTGTGCTGATTGGCTGGGACGAGAAGCCAGAAACTGATGGTGAATATTGATTCCCTATTATCGCAAGTGGGAGGGTTCGAGGACAACCGGTTACAATCCAATTAGAACCTCGGGCTCTAATCACGTGCTTGCAAAAAAATGACAGACCTCATAGAATGCTATTAGTCCGGCGCATCGCATGCAAACTAGGGGGGGCGGTACCCCTTATGGACCAGCCACCATTGGTTTGTGTCTTTTATATCTGCCTGGAATTCAACTTTAAAGAACATCTTAAGCAAAAACTATTTAATTTTTAATAGATTATTGAGGGAGGGCTAGCTCCCCCATCCATTAAGACAACATGAAGTCAGAAGAGATCTCTCCATAGTAGGGTGAAGACAGTTGTCACCAGAACAAGTGTCCCCACTGAAAGATTTCCCCTCTATTCCTGTTCCCGTGACAGATTAACATTTTAGATTTTCCCTCACTTTCAGTTCCACCAGCAGGGTTTTTTTTTTTGGCTGCAATGCGGAGGTACTTTGTACTGCCACCTCCTGGCTTTATGCTCACTGCGGTGACGTACCCTCAATGAGTGCCCGACACACTGGGCACTCACTAACTGCACACATTAAAGTGATACTAAACCAGTGTTGCCAACCCCCCGAAGTGAAATTTACGGTCGGGACACCAACATTTACACACACCACCAGTTTTTTTACTGACAAAAAAATCATGACATTTACTGACAGAGCCACATTTTTCACTGACACTGCAAAAAAAGTACCTAAAATGCCTGTTTTCAGTGCGAAACAGTGCAAATATCATTATTTAAACTATAAACATGTAGCTAGTGCTATTAGCAATGTGTTTAAGTTAAACAAAAGTCAAAACCATATTTCTCCATTTACATGGTACAGGTACAGGGGGTCAGAGGCTGTAGACATGGTACAGGGGGTCAGAGGTTGTAGACATGGTACAGGGGGTCAGAGGTTGTAGACATGGTACAGAGAGTCAGAAGCTTTAGACATAGTACAGGGGGTCAGAAGCTGTAGACATGGTACAGGGGGTCAGAGGCTGTAGACATGGTACAAGGGGTCAGAGGCTGTAGACATGGTACAGGGGGTCAGAGGTTGTAGACATGGTACAGGGGGTCAGAGGTTGTAGACATGGTACAGAGAGTCAGAAGCTTTAGACATAGTACAGGGGGTCAGAAGCTGTAGACATGGTACAGGGGGTCAGAGGCTGTAGACTTGGTACAGGGGGTCAGAGGCTGTAGACATGGTACAGGGGGTCAGAGGCTGTAGACATGGCACAGCGGGTCAGAGGCTGTAGACATGGTACATGTGGTCAGAGGCTGTAGACATGGTAGAGGTGGTCAGAGGCTGTAGACATAGTACAGGGGGTCAGAGGCTGTAGACATAGTACAGGGGGTCAGAGGCTGTAGACATGGTACAGGGGGTCAGAGGCTGTAGACATGGCACAGAAAGGCAGAGGTGCTCTGTATAGTTTTCTCCTATTTGATGGCTTTGGTACAGGGGGTCAGAGGCTGTAGACATGGGACAGGTGGTCAGAGGCTGTAGACATGGTACAGGGGGTCAGATGCTATAGACATAGTACAGGGGGTCAGAGGCTGTAGATATGGTACAGGGGGTCAGAGGCTGTAGACATGGTACAGGGGGTCAGAAACTGTAGACATGGTACAGGGGGTCAGAGGCGGTCTGTATAGTTTTCTCCTATTTGATGGCTTTGCTCTGCTCCAGCTGTCCTACCTCCTCCTCCATACTTAGCGGCTCAGTATAGGGGATGCTCAGGCTGATCAGCACAATACACATCAGTCTGACTGACTTGGAGTGGATGGTCACACTCTGTTCAGTGCTCCGTGCCAGGCAGAGACCAACTTCCTCCTCTGCTGTGGCGAGACGCCGCTGAGAACGAGCGCCTGTCATTCAAAAATGGCGCCAGGCGACGCCATCATGTTACTGTACATGCACCCGCCTGGCCTAGCGTATACGAGTTTTCCCGAGCCCGTTAGGCTTCAGAACGGTGCATGCACAGTTGCGCTGTAGGCCCACAGACATCTTTTTTATGGGCACAGCTGCCCATAACGGGTATTCACAGCCAGCCCGAAAATGGGCTAACAATTATGAGCTGCCCATAAATTGCCCATAAGAGCTAGGCGGATGGCAACACTGTACTAAATGCACACTGTTGGCTCAAGTAAAGGTACCCCATGTGTATGGCAGTGACTCTGTACAAAGTGCCTAGTGTAGCCCAGAACACACTCTGGGGTAGGCCTCTCATGTGACCCTTGCTTGGTCACATGACCTCCGCCAACGAGGAGGGAAACATGGAGGATGTGACGACTACCCCCGTCATTGATAAGACAGCACTGATAATCAGGGCACTGATGATCAGTGCCCCAATTATCACTGTAAACAGTGTACTGACAGCCTTGCTGGTTATCGGCTCTCCTTTACTCATACAGACACAGCGTGCCAATACCCAGCAAGTCTGTTTACATGTGATCAGCTATGATTGGACACAGCTGATCACATGGTAAAGGGCCACTGTGATTGGCCCTTTACCACGATCTGTGATCAGCTGTGTCCAAAGCACAAAGCGGTCACCGAGTGCGCTCAATGTGTGCCCCAGCGGGTACGTGGAAGGCGGGGTTTTTGGAGGAGGCCCATAGACTCCCTCCCAGAGCTGGAAGTCTGCGTTGAAGCTGTCTTTTGGCTATAGCGTGGGTGGTAAGCGGTTAAAGCAGAACTTCACACTCTCAATCAACATTGATTATTTTTAATCCTCATGCTGCTAGCATTAGTAAATTAAGAGGAATGTACTGTGTAGCACTGCCCCTTTGAGGGCTGCTTAGAATTACCTATTCCTCTGTACCGCCCTGTCCTTGTGAACCCTCCCACCAACCTGACACTCTGGCTTCAGACATCTTCTTGCAAGCACCTTGGAAAGAAACTCCAACACAAGTTAAATAGATATTCTCACCATTGCGAATTGGATACGGCTTATGCCGCATCCAATTTGCAGAACATTTGAAAATGTATTCTTTTTAATGGGTCTGATTCACAAATGTACGTGTGCGTGTGCAGTGCGGTGAGGATTGCAGGCACATTATCCTCAATGGGAACGCATCTGATACGCATATGTGTTCCTTTGTGAACAGGAATTCTCTCTCCCTCCTTAATACACCTCCCCCCATCCCTCCCAGGTCAGCTGATCCACAGCTACAACGGAGAGGAACCGCTGAACGACTCAATTTTATCTTCGCACGGAGAACAGAGCTTCAAATCACACCGCACATGTGTGAACCCAGCCTTAAAGTTTACTGAAATAGCGATATAGGTACAGGAAAGGGTTTTGATCCACTGGGTCCTGATTAACAGCCAAGACCCAGGTGGGAAATCCCCTATACAGCACAGCTTAATTACAGTTCAATAGTAGAGATATAAACGCACATATGTACAATGGAATAGTGTTTAGGATACCAGACATAGTCATAAGAATCCACTAGTTACTGCAAGATGGTAACACGCTAAAGGGGAACCCCAGGCCAGCCTATAAACTGTTATGTCGTAATGAGAGACCAGTTAGGATAGAAACAACAAAGGGACCCTTTAACTAATAGTAACAGTAATGTTCAATGAGCAGGCCTGCTTTAGTCTTCATTGGCAGTTGGAGCTCTATAATTTGTATCCCAGAAATGGTACCGTAAGGCTAATATCAACAGGACAGCTTAAACTGGTTAGTAGTATTCCTTAGAATAATTCCAGAGATAGATGTCTATATACAGTGTCTTTGTTGTGCAATGAGGTGTTTCAAGGAGCAGGGTGTCTGTCCAAACAGAATAACCAGGTAGGGATAGAGAACAGTGGGCAGCCCTCTCACCAACTGACGAACAGGACAAGGACTTTCCGGACAGCGATCCCGGAACAAACGCCCTTCTGTGGACCGAGTGGAGATGGCCGACCAGCTGTTGGACACGGATGATAGTTGGATCCGTCTGATGAGATGGTGCTGCAATGATGTCTCATGAACAGCAGGGGGGGGGGGTGGATCCGATAGCCCTATTATTAATTCTCCCAGAGGTCATTAGTGTTGTCAAGCCCTCTGGGATGTGTAGTCCAAAGGTAGTTTCACAATCCCCGGATGCCTGTCCAAGAGACTACTAGTCCCAGAATCCTCCCTGCTTGACTCAAAGGTATGAAGTCAATGATTTGAGACCAGCACTAGAGGGACACAGGAACAGAAGGAGAATGAAGGGGAATGGGCTGCGGTATAAGCTAACTGTATTCCACTGTTGGCTACAACTGTATATTATATTTTCTTATTTTAATTTTTTTTTTTTTACATTCCTTCAATTACTTAAATTGTTGTCATTCCTCCCAGGAGTCTTCAGGAGGGGGCTTTGATGG
>BLSH010412837.1:0-10450 GCA_018402905.1 Glandirana rugosa | reverse complement strand
TTTTTTTTATCTCTTTTTATGTTTATTTACATGTACATTTCTCTGATGATGTGCTTTTTCTTATGCTCAATAAAACCTTTTGTTTGCATCAAAAAAAATTAAATATTAACAGTTGTCCTGCTATGAAAAAAAAAGAATAGAAAAGAATAAAATAGAAAATAAAGGAATAGAATAGAATATGAGTAAAACCGAACAAAATAGAAGAGAAAATATAATAATAGAATAGAAAATAAGCAATATAATAAAATAAAATATAACCATCTTCCAAAATTCAAATTTCACATAGAATACATTTTGAATTTGAATAGATAAGAATAGAAAAGAATACAATAGAAAAGAATAGAAAAAAACAATAGAATAGAATTCAACAGAATAAAATAGAAAGAATACAAACCACCATTGAAAATTGAATTTCGAATAGAATAGATTAGAAGAGAATAGAATAAATTAGAATATAACTGTCTTCAGAAACTCGAATCTCAAATAAATTTGAATTCAAACTGAATTTTTAGAATTTGGTCAAATTGAATTCAATTTGACTGAATTCAGTAAATTTCAAATGGAATTGGAAAACAAAACGAATACCGAAAAGGAATTAAACCAATTTAACTAAACAAAATAATTTCAATAACGAATTAAAAAAAAACAAAAAAACAAATGTTATTATTCTGCATGTCTGTACCCGGCAGGGCGGTTCCTCCTGGGTTCTGTTGTGAAGAAAAGTTCTTTATTGCACCCGTCTGTGTGAGTGATTGTCCCCGCACCCCGCTGCACCCCACCTACAGGCCGGTTGCACAGAAGTGGATGGGGAGATCCTGCCCATTGATGGAGGAAAATGCGGTTGGTTCAGCAGGGACCCTCTACCAGGGTTGCCAACCGCCAGTAAATTTACTGACAGTTTGTAAAAATCAGTGATTTTTACAACTGTCTATGAATATCAGGGTCTGATAATTTGTCATGCTGTGCTGATTTTTTAAGTGTAAACCAGGGGAATCACTTGATATGGGTATTGTTAGTGTTTCCATGTTGTGTTTAAATATCAATTGTCTTAGTTTTCAATAGGAGTTCTGTTATTTTTCAAGGTGCCAGTAAAAAATGTGCTCCGCCAGTAAAATTTCCATGTTTTGCCAATAAAAAAACCCTGCAGGAGGTTGGCAACACTGCCATCTACTCGTCCATCCATCTCTGGCTTTAGTAATACACGGATCCTATGATTCAGATCATCATAGTTTTTAGAAAGCACTTTATCTGCCTCTGGATATCAGAGTTCCTGTAATGTGTCTCTACAGCTGAAGCCATCTGTTCTTATTGTGCAATGTTCCCGCCATTCCCACACTTATACACACAGAAAAACTCCAATCTTCCTTAGAGAACTGGAATTTTCTCCCTATCTGCAGCTGGCTACATAGTGACAATTGCGCAGTCGTGCGACGTTGTACCCAAACAAATTTTGCGTCCTTTTTTCCCCACAAATAGAGCTTTCTTTTGGTGGTATTTGATCCCCTCTGCGTCATTTCTGATCGCCGCTATAAACAAAAAAAGAGCAACAATTTTGCAAAAAAAAAAACGTACTTACTTTTTGCTAAAATAAAAATCCAAAACAAAAAAATAAAAAAACAAATTTATTCATCGGTTTTGGCCGATTTATATTCTTCCTCAAATTTTTGTTAAAAAAAATCGCAATCAGCGTTTATTGATTGGTTTGCGCAAAAGTTGCCGCTTTTACGAATGATGACAATTCATTTCTGGGGTTTTTATTTTTTACTAGTAATGGCGGCGATCTGCGATTTTTAGCAGTACTGCAATATTGCGGCAGACATGTTGGACCATTTTGACACTTTTTGGGACCATTTGCATTTATACAGCGATCAGTGCTTTGAAAATGCACTGATTACTGTGTAAAAGCCATTGGCAGTGAAGGGGGCGCTCTAAGGGTTAACTGTGTTCCCTCAGTGCGTTCTAACTGTTTGGGGTCTGGGCTGGCAGGGGAAGGGGAGTGATCACGCCTTCCATATACAGGAAGCCTGTGATCACTGTTCTTCCCCCTCTGTCAGAACGGAGGTCCGTGTTTACATACACGGACCACCGTTCTCTCACTGCAGGGGGGCCATCGTGGGTAGCCGGCAGACATTGAGTCCGCCCTACCCACTCCCTGGCCCCCCCCCGGAACACAGTGAGCGTGCCTCCGGCGGCGCTCGCGTGCTCACGATGCTAGTTATCGCGGCGCCATTGGGTGACGGCGCTTTACGATAACGAGCCACTTTGCCGCCATCATGCTGCGGCGGGTGGTCGGCAAGTCCAACCTGTGTGTGTGTGCCATTAGGCCCCTTTCACACTTGTACGACCTGAAAGTCGCACGACTTTGACTAGATTTTGATGACACTTTGATGCAACTTTGGCGAGACTTTGACACGACTTGAAGCAATGCCTGTGTATTCCTGAGGTCTATGGACCTCAAGTTGCACCAAAGTCGGACCAAGTCGCACAGATATGACCGATACGCATTGGAAATCAAGGGGTACGACTTGTCATGCGACTTTGCAGCCCCAAGTCTCAGGACAAGTTGCAGAAGTGTGAGAGGGACCATTGACCCCTTTCACACTGAGGCAGTTTTCAGGCGTTTTAGCGCTAGAAATAGCGCCTGTAATGCGACTGAAAACTGCCTCCCATGCCTCCTGAGTGTGAAAGTCCGAGTGCTTTCACATTGGGGTGGTGCACTTGCAGGACGTTAGGAAAAGTCCTGCAAGCAGCATCTTGGGGGTGGGTTGGGATGGTTGTATACAGCGCTCCTAACCAGCCCCTGCCTATTGCAATGAATGGGTAGCGCTTCCGAAGTTTTTATACCCCTTCTTTGAGCTTAAGTAGCGGTAAAGCACAGCTAAAGCTAGCGGCGCTTTACCGCTAACACGGCCGCGGCCCCAATGTGAAAGGGGCCTTAGTGTGTATGTTAGCCAGCCACTTGTTTTGGCTTTATAACCACTTTAGGGCTAGGGTTTGGGTCAAGGTCAGCGACAGGATTTTTTTTTTCTTTTACATATAGCCGATTGCCCCACATACATTTACTGCGGAGGGGTGGTGGCTCCTCTGCACAAAATCACATACATGTAAGATTTTGCACTTCCGGGTCTGCGGTGCGTGCGCGCGACCCGCCAGCAACCCACTCTTGCTGTGATTGGACACAGCAGGAGCCAGTCAGCGGGTCCAGTGGACCCGATGTCTGCTAGGACCCACCAATCGTTTCCGACAGAGGCAGAGAATGTAAATAAGGCAGATCTCTGTTCTGTTAGTAAGGAAGACAGAGATCTTATGTTTCTGCTGGATCTCTGCCTTCCCACAGTCAAAGCACTTCCTCCACAGTTAGAAAGTACCCCCTAGGAATACATTTAACCCTTTGATCATCCCTG
The DNA here is from genome assembly GCA_018402905.1 of Glandirana rugosa. Classification (NCBI taxonomy): domain Eukaryota; kingdom Metazoa; phylum Chordata; class Amphibia; order Anura; family Ranidae; genus Glandirana; species Glandirana rugosa. The sequence continues at coordinate 7,046 of BLSH010412837.1, read as the reverse complement.
ATGTTAACCCCTTCCCTGTCATTAGTACAGTGACAGTGCATATTTTTAGCACTGATCACTGTATTGGTGTCACTGGTCCGCAAAAGTGTCACTTAGTATCCAGCTTGTCCGCTGCAATGTCGCTGATCGCCACCATTACTAGTAAAATAAAATAAAAAAATTCCATAAATACATCCCCACATGGACCACTCCTCAACACCTGGCCCTGTGTTGTTCCCGTGGTCTGGGTGGGATGTCTTTGCCTCAGCCCCGGGTCAGACATTGTTTTTGACACCCCCTCTACCCATTGTAGAAACTGGACTTATACCTTGAGCTGACATGTCAGTATCAGACCTCTTACCTTTTCAAGGTCTTTTGACGTGTTGTTTACATATGGATGACTTACCCTTACATTTTCTACATCATACCTTTTACCTACCATTTATATCTACAGATATTTTTTGGCACCACATCCTGATGAGTGGCTGTGAGCCATGAAACGCGTAGAGTTACAATATTTCAAGATAGTCTGATTCATCCATCATGTACTTGTTTATACAATTCATCATTGTTTTTCATGGATTTATCTCAACTATTATATGTTATGATGATAGTGGTGATGATATATAATCCTCTGGTGATGCTATATACCCCTCTGGTGATGCTATATACCCCTCTTACGATGCTTTCTACCCCTCTGGTGATACTATATACTCCTCTGGTTATACTATATACCCCTTTGGTGATTCTATATACCCCCCTGGTGATGTTATATACCCCTCTGGTGATACTATATACTCCTCTGGTAATACCCCTATACCCCTCTGGTGATGCTATATACCCCTCAGGTGATTCTATATACTCCTCTGGTGATGCTATATAATCCCCACGTGATTCTATATACTCCTCTGGTGATGCTTTATAATCCTCTGGTTATGCTATATACTCCTTTGGTGATGCTATATACCCCTCTGGCGATGCTTTATACCCCTCTGGTAATACCCCTATACACCTCTGGTGATGCTATATACCCCTCAGGTGATTCTATATACTCCTCTGGTGATGCTATATAATCCTCTGGTTATGCTATATACTCCTTTGGTGATGCTATATACTCCTCTGGTGATACTATATACCCCTCTGATTCTATATACTCCTCTGGTAATACTATATACTTCTCTGGTAATACCCCTATACGCCTCTGGTGATGCTATATACCCTCCAGGTGATTCTATATACTCCTCTGGTGATGCTATATAATCCTCTGGTTATGCTATATACTCCTTTGGTGATGCTATATACTGTTCTGGTAATGCTATATACCCCTCTGGTGATGCTTTATACCCCTCTGGTGATACTATACACCCCTCTGGTTATACTATATACCCCTCTGGTGATGCTATATACCCCTCTGGTGAAGCTATATACTCCTCTGGTGATGCTATATACCCATCTGGTGATTCTGTATATACCCCTCTGGTGATGCTGTATATACTCCTATCTGGCAATGCTGTATACCTTATCTAGTGATGCTAGGCTGTATACTGCTGACACAATGGGTGGAATCTATAAGAGGTGGGGCTTATGAGAAGTGGAAGGGGTCAAGAAGGAAGGGCGGGGTCTGGTGCCCCCCATCTTAAAATGTCACCAGCTGCCACTTCAACTATCATGTACTTTGTGTAAGTCTAAATGTATGACTTCCATTGTATATAATGCACTTTTGCATACGTGGATTGTTTTTATTGATTGAAAAATAAATTGCTTTTATACATTTTGCATCTTATTCTAAGTGACATGCTTCATTCAAAGTCCCATGACCACATTCTCTTTTTTTTTGTAAAAGCAAAAGGCGGCACTCCGAACTACTGCGATTCATTTATTAGTGGTTGCAAAGCAAAGGTATAAAATCAGACGCGTTTCGGCGGACACAGCCGCCTTGGTCACAGCTCTCTTTTTTTGTATGCTACAATAGTGATGGAGGCATGTCACGGTAGGTATCTCAGATCACACCTTTTTCTATATATCCCATAGCTTATAGACGCTATAACTTTTGCACAAACCAATCAATATACGCTTATTGGGATTTCTTTTATCAAAAATATGTCGCAGAATACATATCGGTCTAAATTGATGAAGAAATTTCGATTTTTTTTTTTACAATTTTTTTTTTTTGTTGGATGTTTTATAGCAGAAAATAAAAATATTGTTTTTTTTTAAATTTTTTAAAATAGGCGCTCTTTTTTTGTTTATAGCGCAAAACATAAAAAACGTGGAGGTGATTAAATACCACCAAAAGAAATCTCTATTTGTGGGGAAAAAAGGACATAATTTTTATTTGGGTACAACGTCGCACGACCGCGCAATTGTCAGTTAAAGTAACGCAATGGGCCAGTTTTCCTTTGATAATATAAAAATAATCAGGAGATACCCATTACCATTTACCAACAAATGAAAGCCCAATTTGTCCTGAAAAAAAAAAAAGCGGTATAATCTACCTGGATGCACAATGTAGTTGTGATGATATGTACGGTTTTGCTAACACATGCCAAAGTTGCAAAATTGTGCTTAGGCATTAAGATTTGTTTTGCCCTTAGGCGCAAAGGGGTTAAGATGGGGGAAGGGAGCATTCTTAGGACTATAACCAGAAATTGAAACCGTGTACCCAATAAATGAATAAATAGTGATCAATCAATCAACTCATAAAACAGTGCAAATCTCTACAAAAATAGAGCAAAATTCAGTCCAAAGCAGTTCATATAATGAGCCTTTAGGTGGCGCTGCAACAATCAAAAGTGACTAAGTGCAACACAGTTCTTAATGGTGACAACGCCTCCACAAATATGACAGGAAGTGATGGTGACAACGCCTCCACAAATATGACAGGAAGTGATGGTGACAACGCCTCCACAAATATGACAGGAAGTGATGGTGACAACGCCTCCACAAATATGACAGGAAGTGACAGGTCCCAGAAAGAACACCAGGGTGCCTCCACATAAATGCCTTTAGTGATCCTTTTATGTTGCGGTGGAGAGGACCACTAAAGGCATTTGTGTGGAGGCACCCTGGTGTTCTTTCTGGGACCTGTCACTTCCTGTCATATTTGTGGAGGCGTTGTCACCATCACTTCCTGTCATATAAATGTGGAGGCGTTGTCACCATCACTTCCTGTCATATTTGTGAAGGCGTTGTCACCATCACTTCCTGAAATATAATTGTGGAGGCGTTGTCACCATCATGAACTGTGTTGCACTTAGTCACTTTTGATTGTTGCAGCGCCTCCTAAAGGCTCATTACATGAACTGCTTTGGAGTGAATTTTTGCACTTATTTTTGCACTGCTTTATGAATTGATTGATTGATCGCTATTTATTCATTTATTGGGTACATAGAGTGAACGCAGTTTAAATTTCTGGTTATTGTATATTGGTTGCATTAGCAACGACACACGTGCAGCTCTCTTAGGCCTCATACACACGGGCGTATATAAAATAATAAACAAAACGCCGGGCCCGACGTCAAGGAGATAAAGTCGACGTTTTTCGGCGTTATGCATTGGCGTTTTTGAGCGCTAGTGAGCGTCGGCGTCAATAGACGTTTTTTAAAAAAAAATCATTCCTCTGCTATTTTTCAACCTAAAAACGTCGGCGTCAAAAAACGCCGGAAAACGCCGGTACAATATTAGGTGGCGTTTGTTGGCGTCTGTTGGCGTCTCGTGGCGTTTTGCGGCGCTTTTTGACGTCGTTGCAGCCAAGGAACGCGCTGGTCGTGGGTTCTCTGATACGCCGACGCCATCTACAGCTCAAAAACGCCGACGTATTTTATGTGGCCACTGACTAACATGGGGAGCAGCTAAAAAACGTCAGTAGACGCCGGCGTCAAAATACGCCCGTGTGTATGAGGCCTAATATTAACACATTTTCATTTATTTATCTAATTACATCCATCTGCACGGGGAAGGGTTAAGCTATCTTTTGACCATTGTTTTCATTCTTAGGACGAGTTGGGTCGGGAGAATTTATTTTAAGTTCTGTGGTGGTAAATCCTGGAAACAGCAAGACACCGCTACATTGTATAACATCATACAGTCAGGTCCATAAATATTGGGACATCGACACAATTCTAATCTTTTTGGCTTTATACACCACCACAATGGATATGAAATGAAACAAACAAGTTGTGCTTTAACTGCAGACTTTCAGCTTTAATTTGAGGGAATTTACAGCCAAATCAGGTGAACGGTGTAGGAATTACAACAGTTTGTAAATGTGCCTCACACTTTTTAAGGGACCAAAAGTAATGGGACAGATTAACAATCATAAATCAAACTTTCACTTTTTAATACTTGGTTGCAAATCCTTTGCAGCCAATTACAGCCTGAAGTCTGCAACACATAGCCATCACCAGACGCTGGGGTTCATCCCTGGTGATGCTCTGCCAGGCCTCTACTTCAACTGTCTTCAGTTCCTGCTTGTTCTTGGGGAATTTTCCCTTCAGTTTTGTCTTCAGCAAGTGAAATGCATGCTCAATCAGATTCAGCTCAGGTGAATGACTTGGCCATTGCATAACATTCCACTTCTTTCCCTTAAAAAACTCTGTGGTTGCTTTCTCAGTATGCTTCGGGTCATTATCCATCTGCACTGTGAAGCACCGTCTAATGAGTTCTGAAGTATTTGGCTGAATATGAGCAGATCAGTGCCCGTCAGTGTAGCCTCATCATCAGTGCCCATCAGTGATGGAGAAAATTTACTTATTTACAAAGTTTTGTGACAGAAATAGAGAATTTTTTTTTTCAAAATTTTCGCTTTTTTTGTTTATAGCGCAAAAAATAAAAACCGCAGAGGTGATCAAATACCACCAAAAGAAAGCTCTATTTGTGGGGGGTCAGACTGACCTCCCACACCACCGATCGCCGCAATGCGCACCCCCCCCGGGCGCGCGGCGGCTTGTTATCCTGAGGACGTCATATGACGTCCAGTCAGGATAACTAAACCACTTCCCGGCCGTCATTCTGCATACGGTGGTCGGGAAATGGTTAAGGATGTTCCAAACATTTGATTTGGCTACACCTAATGTTTTTGCTATCTCTCTGATGTGTTTGTTTTGTTTTTTCAGCCTAATGATGGCTTGCTTCACTGATAGTGACAGCTCTTTGGATCTCATATTGAGAGTTGCCAGCAACAGATTCTAAATGCAAATAGCACACTTGAAATTAACTCTGGACCTTTGATCTGCTCCTTGTAAATGGGATGATGAGGGAATAACACACACCTGGCCATGGAACAGCTGAGCAGCCAATTGTCCCATTACTTTTGGTCCCTTAAAAAGTGGGAGGCACATATACAAACTGTTGTAATTCCTACACCGTTCACCTGATTTGGATGTAAATACAGGCAGTCCCCTAGTTATGAACATCCGACTTATGAACGACTCCTACTTACAAACGGAGGGAGACAACAGGAAGTGAGAGGAAATCTCCCCCTAGAAAGGGAAATTCACTCCTGTAAGAGTCCTTATGGGAAAAAGGTGTCTCCACTGAAGCTTTATCACCAAGATTTGTTTCCACAACAACCCAGAATTTTCAAAATCCAATTATCATTGGGACAGGAAGTGAGGTGAAATCTTCTGAACAGAAACATAGACAGCAAAACAAACATTACAGGAGTGTTACCCCTTCCCTATGCTATCCAAAAAGCTTAAAAATATTTGTTTTGGCTGAAGCTACACTTAAAAAATGTACCTGCTCCGACTTACAAACAAATTCGACTTATGAACAAACCTACAGACCCTATCTTGTTTGTTACCCGGGGACCCCATGTACCCTCAAATTAAAGCTGAAAGTTTGCAGTTAAAGCACAACTTGTTCGTTTAATTTCAAATTCATTGTGGTGTATAGAGCCAAAAAGATTAGAATTGTGTCGATGTCCTAATATTTATGGACCTGACTGTACTCTTCTCTTGCTCTCTGATCTCTCTCCTCTCTGTCATCTCTCCTCTCTGTCATCTCTCCTCTCTGTCATCTCTCCTCTCTGTCATCTCTCTTCTCCTCTCCGTCATCTCTGCTCTCTGTCATCTCCTTTCCTCTCTGTCAGCTCTCCTTTCCTCTCCGTCATCTCTCCTCTCTGTCAGCTCTCCTCTCTTCTCTGTCATCTCTCCTCTCTGTCATCTCTCCGTCACCTCTCCTCTCCTCTCCGTCATCTCTCCTCTCCGTCATCTCTCCTCTCCTCTCTGTCATCTCTCCTCTCTGTCATCTCTCCTCTCCGTCATCTCTCCTCTCCGTCATCTCTCCTCTCCGTCATCTCTCCTCTCCGTCATCTCTCCTCTCCTCTCTGTCATCTCTCCTCTCTGTCATCTCTCCTCTCTGTCATCTCTCCTCTCTGTCATCTCTCCTCTCTGTCATCTCTCCTCTCTGTCATCTCTCCTCTCTGTCATCTCTCCTCTCCTCTTTATAAAGCTGAATAAAAAAAAAAAAAGTGACAGAGAAGGAGAGTCAGTCAGTCAGTCAGGCGATGTGAAGGAGAGGAGGATCAGTCAGTCAGTCAGTCAGTCAGTCAGGCGATGTGAAGGAGAGGAGGATCAGTCAGTCAGTCAGGCGATGTGAAGGAGAGGAGGATAAGTCAGTCAGTCAGTCAGTCAGGCGATGTGAAGGAGAGGAGAGTCAGTCAGTCAGTCAGGCGATGTGAAGGAGAGGAGAGTCAGTCAGTCAGTCAGTCAGGCGATGTGAAGGAGAGGAGGATCAGTCAGTCAGTCAGTCAGGCAATGTGAAGGAGAGGAGGATCAGTCAGTCAGTCAGGCGATGTGAAGGAGAGGAGGATCAGTCAGTCAGTCAGGCGATGTGAAGGAGAGGAGGATCAGTCAGTCAGTCAGGCGATGTGAAGGAGTTGTCGCTCCCCTCCCCCCGAGTCTCTGTGTGGTGGAGAGGAGGAGAGGAGTGTTGAAGTCTCCGTCTCTCTCCCCTCCCCCCGGCCTCCTCTCCTCTCCTGTGTCGGGCCGGCGATGAGGATGGTGTCGGTGGTGTCGGAGTGGTTCTGGTCGGATCGGATTTGGTTGCCGTGTAATTACAGTTGG
>BLSH010412836.1:1326090-1362909 GCA_018402905.1 Glandirana rugosa | reverse complement strand
GTGAGGCTGTACTGACGGGCACGGGTGAGGCTGTACTGACGGGCACGGGTGAGGCTGTACTGACGGGCACTGGTGAGGCTGTACTGACGGGCACTGGTGAGGCTGTACTGACGGGCACGGGTGAGGCTGTACTGACGGGCACGGGTGAGGCTGTACTGACGGACACGGGTGAGGCTGTACTGACGGGCAAGGGTGAGGCTGTACTGGCAGGCACTGGTCATGCTATATAAATATTTAAAGGTTAACTCCTCTTTCATGGGTAAAAAATATTGCAAATAAAAAAATGATCGCATATTCAATTGCAACGCAAGCCACATTGTAATGTAATGTTTTTTAAAAAATTACCTTTCTTTTAAGGTCTGCAGCACTGTAGTTTTCTGTACAATGCAATATAGCCACCGCCATCTGTGTACAGAACGCCCCCCCCCCCCAGAAATGTCATTTCCTGCTTGTGTGATATGGTTTACTGGTTTTCCCACTAAAATACAAGTCTGATTTCGGGCATCCCCTGCAACAAAAATGTCATTTTTGGTGAGATACTTCCAAAGGGAAATCACGTCTAAAGGGATGCAAACCCTGCAAGGTTCCCCATTAGAGCCCTGCAGGTGCCGCAGCTGATTGATAATTATAAAATCACGCCTATTCGCATTCACTCGGCATATAGACACAGACAAACAGCTATTTCTTAAGAATAACAAAAGGTCCGAATCTGCAACAAAGATTAACCAGTTGCTGCCCGCCATGGATTGACGGCAGCAACATGGCTCTCCTGTGCGAATTGGCGTCGCCTGACCGCAGGTGCAGGACCGTGCATTATGGGTGCGCTCATGCCACACAATATATCACAATATACAAAAAAATTGGGCTAACTTTACTGTTTTCTTATTTTTTAATTCAAAAAAGTGTATTTTTTGAAAGACCGCTGCAAATACCGCGTGACATAAAATATTGCAATGACTACCATTTTTGTGTGTGTTTGCTAAATATATATATATATGATGTTTGGGTGTTCGAGGTAATTTCCTAGCAAAAAATACTGATTTTAACTTGTAAAACAGGGCTCCGGGGCTGAAGTGGTTAATTAAACTGCAAAAAAAAATATATGTTGTATTATGTTAAGGGATGGGGTGAATACTATTAGAGCATGAATACAATGATGGTGAAGGTCTGCTTTAATTAGCACATTTAACTTGAGTGGCTCAATTCACTAAACCAATAATGATCATTGTTTTCTATAATTATCTTTATCCTCCACAATAAGAGCTGAATATCAATCACATTGCTGATAATAATGATCATTATGGGAAAGCTACATGTGCAATTAGTTGAATCGAGCCAATTATGCTAACAAATAAGAATTAAATATACACTAGAAAACGCTTATAACAGTAGTGCATGAAAATTATGTTGGTTTGCGAATGAACCCGCCCAGTTCACACTTGTACTCTCATTCAATGTGTCAGCACTGTACAGTACAGGCCGATGCGTAATGTGCCACGGTACCCCCAACACAGACAAGCCGCTGCTCCAGGTGGGCTAACCGTCACCCTCCTCTACACCTCTCCTAAGTTCAGGTGCCAGCCCAGTCAGTGGAAAGTATTCATAGCTACTATTGTATAAATTTCCCTATATACGTCCTTTTTTTTTTACCTGTATTACTTAACCACTTTGGCCCCGGACGGATTTACCCCCTTAATGACCAGAGCACTTTTTATGCGATTCGGCACTGTGTCACTTTAACTGACAATTGCGCGGTCGTGCGACGTTGTACCCAAACAAAATTGACGTCCCTTTTCCCCCACAAATAACTTTCTTTTGGTGGTATTTGATCACCTCTGCGGTTTTTATTTTTTTGCGCTATAAACAAAAAAAGAGCCACAATTTTGAAAAAAAAAAGTATTTTTTACTTTCTGCTATAATAAATATCCAAAAGAAAAATATAAAAAAAACTAAATTATTCATCAGTTTAGGCCGATATATATTCTTCTACATATTTTTATTTAAAATAAAAACGCAATAGGCGTATATTGATTGGGTTGCGCAAAAGTTATCGCGTTTACAAACTGTGGCAGGGGGTCTCCAAACTTTTCAAACAAAGGGCCATTTTATTGTATAGATTTTAGGAGGGCCGGATTGTGGCCAGCGGGGGCAGAAAATGTCCTGCGCCCGGAATCAGTGAGAATAAATATGGCCTCAGGGTTGGTGGTAAATAGGAGTATCCCATCATTGGTATCAGTGGGAGAAATAGTGCCTCATTGTTGATGTCAGTGGGAGAAATAGTGCCTCATTGTTTGTGTCAGTGGGAGAAATAGTGCCTCATATCAGTGGGAGGAATAATGCCCCAAGGACTGGATAGAGGCTAACAAAGAGCCACATCTGGCCCTCGGGCTGCAGTTTGAAGACCCCTGAACCAAGGGATAGATTTAAAAGACTTTTATTTTATTTCTTTTTTATTGTTTTTACTGGTAATGGCAGCGATCTGGGATTTTTAGCAGGATTGCGGTGGACAAATATGACCCCAAATGACACTTTTTGGGGACCAGTGACATTACATTGATCACTGTATAAAGGACAATGGCAGGGAATGAGGTTAACATTAGGGGGCGATCAAGGGGTTAACGGTGTTCTCTGAGTGTGTTCTAACTGTAGGGGGGATGGGCTGCCTGGAAACAATACAGAGATTGCTGTTCCTGATGACTGGGAACAGCAGATCTCTGAGATGTCCCCCTGTCAGAATGGGGATCCTCCTTGTTTACATAGTCAGATCCCCGTTCTGCCTCTGTATACCACGTTCACAGGTCGCCGGCGGACATCAAGTCCGCTGGACCCACAGGCGCGCTCCTGTGTCGTTCTGCGCCCGCTACAACACGTGCACGGACCGACGTACACCTATGACGATTCGCGCTATCCAGCCACCTTGCCGCAGTATAATTGAGGCGGGTGGTTGGGAAGCGGTTAATATTTTAATAAAAATTTATTGAACCAAAAAAAAAAAAAGCAAGCAAAATCTTACGAATAGCAAATGTTCTGAGAATTTTCGTACAAATTTTCCTAATGCTGGATACACACTGTCTGAAAATCGACTTTCAGGACGGTGCATATGGCAATCCTTCCGACAACAGTAGCATGGCGGGGGGAGATCACGGCGACATTGCTTGTGTTGGTGCGGCAATCTGTCAGTTTTTTTGGGTTGAAAAAAAAAAACAAAAAAAAAAAACTTGCATTGTGTACCGGGCTTTAGAATTTTTATTTGAAATTCTGTGCATCTATAGACCGCTTTAACCTGCATGATTAGAGGAAAGAAAGAATTTGAAGCAGTTGATAGAACAAATACACAGATATGTGTGACCTGAGGCCATAGGAATGTTAATATCCCCTGGGAACCTCTCCCTGTAGTACTTATCAGGGTCGAGCGGACTGGTTTAGAAGAATAACCCAAACAGCGCTTCATATGAACACTTTGACATTTTTGAAGAGCGGAATGAGAGGTTTGTGTTGGGGAATTACCGGTTTAGCAGCACAAAAAAAAAATGCACAGAGGTGAGAGCTGTTAAAACTGATTTTTTTTTTTTTTTTGTCTGAACACTACAGATAATAATTAAAAATGGCCCCTCCTATACTTAACCACTTCAGCTCCGGAAGGTTTTACCCCCTTAATGACCAGGCCGTTTTTTGCTATACAGCACTGAGTTACTTTAACTGACAATTGCGCGGTCGTGCGACGCTGTACCCAAATAAAGTTAGATTGACATCCTCTTTTTTTTCTCCACAAATAGAATTTCTTTTGGTGGTTTTTGATCACCTCTGCTGTTTTTTATTTTATTTTTTGCGCTATAAACAAAAAAAAAAAGACAATTTTGAAAAACTATTTTTCACTGCTAAAAAAAACATATCCAATAAAAAAATGTAAAAAAAAAAAAAAAATCTAATTTCTTAATCAGTTTCTGCTACATGTTTTTGGTTAAAATAATTGATTGGTTTGCGCAAAAGTTATAGCGTCTACAAAATATGGGATATTTTTATGGTATTTTCATTTATTTATTTATTTTTTACTAATATTGACGGCAATTTGTGATTTTTAGCAGGACTGCAACATTGCGGCGGACACCCAACAGACACTTTTTTGGGGGAACCAGTGGCATTAATGCAGTGATCAGTGCTAAACCTATACACTGTCACTGTACTAATGACACTGGGAAGGGGCAATCAAAGGGTTAAGTGTTTCCCTAGGGGGTGCTTGCTAACTGTGTGGGGGTTGCTCTGACTGGGGGAACACAAAGATCAGAGAGCAGGTACACAAGATCATCTCTTTCTTCTCTTCTTGTCAGAACAGCGATCTGCCTTGTTTACATTGGCACATCACTTTTGTGCCTCTCTGGGGAACGATCTCGTGTGGCCGGCGGACATCGGGTCCACTGAACCTGCTGATTGGCTCCCCCTCTGTCCAATCAGTGCGTAATCGCGCCACCGGCAGTGCGCGCATGCCCCCTTCAGTGTCTATCGCACAAAACGATATACAGGTACTTCGTTTTGTACAATATAGCCGACCTGCCATAGTACATCTGCAGTAGGTGGTCGGCAAGTGGTTAAAGTGGTTGTAAAGTCACTGTGCCTAATTACTAGAGTCCCCTCTGTTCTATGAAGATTTGTTGCACATGTAAAAATTATGCAGTTCAATCCCTTATTTCAGAGTGCCGATGTGCGGTCACGTGATGTCTCACCGCTCTCCTTCCCCGATCTGAGGACTACAGCGGGAGGAGCTGAGATTCCCTTATTATGTCAGGTGGGAGGAGAGCGGTGGGCGGTCATGTGACCGCACAGCGGCACTCTGAAACAAGGTATTGAGCTGCATAACTTCTATAAAACAAAGACACTGTGCAGCATAGCTTCATATAACAGAGGGGATTGTAGTTATTAGGCACAGTTGCTTTACACAGAATAGCAGCAGGAGGGGAGGGGCGGGGAGCAGATTGGCACTGACTCAATAGCTGACAGGCAGGGAGGGAGGGGGAGAGGGAGAGACTGCGGGATGACGGAGGCACATAAACTGGCAACGGTATCCTGGATTAATAGCCATGATTACCGTGGTCAGCACACACAGTGTGCAGGCAGGATCAACCAGGTATTTTACAGCATAGAGAGGAAAAAATTACTCCGCACTATGCTCTATATCATGTGGTGTTTTTTTTTTTTTTTTTTTTTTAGCCTGGGTTCGTACATATGCGATCACATGCAATGTCTGTGCAATGCGAGTAGAGTACAGCTATGCAGTTTGTATGGCTGAACTCACATTGAATTCGCACAAAAAAGGTGCAGGGACTTTTTTCGCCCGTACTGGAATCAGATCGCATTGGGTGTCCGAATCCACAGTTCGCACTGCGATCTGTGAACCAATCTGGGTAAGTGTGTGAACCCAGGCTTAGAGCTACAACCACTTTAAAGTAGAAGGAAAGGCTAATACTTTTAAAACCCAACTCTGCTAATCACAATTAACAATTTTTTTTCTTAGGTTTGGATGGATTGGAGAGTGATTTAAAATGCTTGTCAGTTTTTATTGCAGTTGGTGTCCCCGTTAGGGAGATTCACCCTCTCTGTTTGTCCTGTTTACTGTTCTCATCAAAAGCAAAAAAAAAATCACAAATTTTCCTAAAGTAATAGAGGGGAAATCTTCCAATGGGGACACTAGTTCTGGTGACCATGAAATTCCATTAATTTGCAGGGATTTCTTCTCACTTCCTGTTTGGCTATGGGACAGGAAGTGAAGGGAAATCTCTGCAACGGGACACAGATGGTGAAAAAAACAATCTTGACGGGTTATAACCCTTCCCTGCTCTATCCAAAATGGAAAAAAAAGTTTTGCCTGTAGCTCTACTTTAACTAGGGGATGAGAAATGAGGTGTAATGCTTACCTTGCCTTTTGATCTGGCAGACTCCCTCCATTTGTGCAACTGGCCCCCCAAAGCCTTTTATATAAGACAGCACACAACCTGTAGTGGAGGAGAGCGCCAGAGCCTGCCTGAGCGAGAAATACATTCGGTATTACACCCTATTCCTCATCCCCTACCGTTTAAGTATAACTATAGGCAAAGTTTTTTTTATTTATTTATATCTTTGATAGAATAGGTGTGTTTGGGGGGGGGGGGGTGCTCTGCTATCTGTGTCCTACTGGGGAGATTTCCCTTCACTTCCTGTCCCATAGCCAAATAGGAAGTGAGAGGAAATCCCTGCAACCACATTCACCTACAGGTAAACCTATAATAAGGCTTACCTGTAGGTGCCCTGCATGTCTCCCAAACCTGCACGGTACATGAGATATGCAGTGTACGAGATGTGCCAACGTCATTTCGGCACATGGGCAGTGAAGAAACTGCCTCCGTGCCGTTTCTTTACTGAGATCGTGCCGTGGCTGGTGGCTCCCGCGTGCATTCGCCACGCGATCGCGGGCCCGGAAGGAAGAGGGGCTGAAGATGGACACGGCCAGCACAGGGGACATCGCTGGACGTCACAGGCTTCGTTTGCAGGTAAGTGGCACATAATGCGATGCATAGTAGCCCATTATGCATCTACTTTGCAGGGGAATACAGAGGAAGTAAACCCCATCTGGGTTTACCTCCTCTTTAAGGGAATCCCAGGCCACCAGAACTAGTGTCCCCATTGGAAGATTTCCCCTCTATTACTGTTCTGGTAAAAAAAAAAAAAAAGCAGAAGCGCCTTCTAAGTGTAGGCAGTGTGGTATTGAATAATAAAAAAATTAAGAATGCTCACATTGAGGTTAGTATGCGTCAGCATGGGAATAGTCCTGCAGCGGTGCGTCTCTTGCACGCTGGTCTGGTAGGCTGTATCACTCGTTTCCCTGTGGGAGCCGTCCACCGGCTCAGTGTGACGTCACGCTGCGATCTATGTGCGTTCCATATTTCCTCCCTGGACTCATCACCATACACTGAGCCAGTGTACGGCTCCCACAGGAAAACGATACAGCCTACCGGACCAGCGTGCAAGAGACGCACTGCTGCAGGACTATTCCCATGCTGACACATACTAACCTCAATGTGAGTGTTTTTAATCTTTATTTTATTAAATATCACACTGTCTACACTTAGAAGGTGCCTCTTCTACTTTTTTTCTACATGTTTATAGTGTGTGCTTCCACTTCCCGCAAGAGGCTTGCCCAGAGCTGTGGACTGTCTACCATCTCTGCTGGATATCATCATCCACTCTGCCCAATATATGACTTTTACTTCCCCCTTGCCCTATGCCAAACCATCCCATCCTAGACTATAGGTTCCTGGTATCCTTGATTACAGTTTGCGCCAATACCACCCTCCCTTTATTACAGTTCTGGTGACCACCCAAAATTTGGGATTTTCTTTTACCTATCTTTCAAGGATAATGGTAAACTGGACAAACCGAGAGTGGGAATCTCCCTAATGGCGGCACAAACAGTAATAGAGACCTGACAGGCAGTCCATCTCAAAACGAAAAAAAAAAAGTTTTGCCATTAGTTATACTTTAACCGCTTAAAGACCACCCACCGCGTATATATACTGTGGCAGGGCGGCTCTATTGCCCGAAACAACGTACCTGTATGTTGTTTCCTGCAATAGATACTATGGGCGTGCCCACTTCACGGAGGAGGAGGTGCTGTGTGTACCCGGGGGACCTGATGTCCGCCAGCCGTGATTGCTCCACAGAGAGGCAGAACGGGGATCTAAACAAGGCAGATCCCCTTTCTGACAGGGGAGAACATGGAGATCTGCTCTGCCTAGTGATTAGGAACAGGATCTCTGTGTTGCTCCTGTCAGCACTTCCCCTACACAGTAAGAAAACACACAGAGGGAACACCGTTAACCCTTTGATTGCCCTCTAGTGTTAACCCCTTCCCTGCCAGGGTCATTAGAACAGTAACAGTCCATTTTTTTGTTTTTTTGTTTTAGCGCTGATCACTGTATTGGTGTCGCTTGTCACCAAAAAGTGTCAGTGTCAGATTTGTCCGCCTCAATGTCGCAGTCGCGCTAAAAATTGCAGATGGCCACCATTACTAGTAAAAACCATGAAAAAAATGATAAAAGTCCATAAATATATCCCCTATTTTTAACTTTTGCTCAAACCAATCAATATACGCTTATTGGGATTTTTTTTACCAAAAATATTTAACAGAATATATATCGGCCTAAACTGATGAAGATATTTGCTTTTTTAAATTTTTTTTTTGATATGTATTATAGCAAAAAGTAAAAAAATATGTTTTCAAAATTGTCGGCCTTTTTTTTGTTTATAGAGCAAAAAATAAAAACTGTAGAGGTGATCAAATGCCACCAAAAGAAAACACTATTTTTGGGGGAAAAAAAGTACAAACATTTTATTCGAGTAAAACGTCGCACGAAAGCGCAATTGTCAGTTAAAGTAACGCAGTGCCGTATCACAAAAAAAATGGCTTGGTCATGAAGGGGATGAAACCTTCCGGGGCTGAAGTGATTAATGAGCATTTAAAGCTGGATATTATTATTATTATACAGGATTTATATAGCGCCAACAGTTTGCGCAGCGCTTTACAATATTAGGACAGACAGTACAATTACAATACAATTCAATACAGGAGGAATTGGAGAGCCCTGCTTGTTAGAGCTTACAATTTAGGAGGGGTACATACACACTATACGACTTTTGTTGTCAGATTTCCTTTAGATTTACCAAAACCATGTAGTGCAAGGGCCTGCCTGATTAGATACAAATTGAAACTGTTAAGGTTTGATCTCATATTATATGGTTTTGGTAAATCTAAAGGAAAAAAATCAAAAGAAAGTGGTAAAGTGTGTAATCCAGCTTAACACAGTGCGCCCGCTGTTGGTTGGCGTCACAGAGCCGTTCCAGGCTGGGAAAAGAATGTGACCATATGGTCCTGGCTCAACCTCTCAGTGAGCCACACCCACCTCCTCCAGTGAGCGCTGAATGGGCAGAGCAGAGAGCCAGAGACTGACAGTCATGGCTCTCTGCTCAGAGCGGTGAGGTGAACTGAGTGTTCAGCGGTCTTTGATCGCTCAGTTTTCAGCTTTAGAGACGGGGGGGGGGGGTTCTACATCTACCTAGGTAAGCAAAGGTAACCTTGGCCTTTAAGCCAGGGCTCGGCAGCCTACAGCCCGCGGGCTGCTCTCGGGCCGCTGCCGCTAAATGTCCAGGCCTGTTAGTGCACGTGATGAATTCACATGCACCCGACCCGCAGACATTTCAGCCCCTTCACTCAGACCGTACGCAAATATATGGCCTCGGCTGAAGGGGTTGTATTGGGGTGATGCCTGCAAATGGACAGTGTAAAAATAAATAAAATAAATGAGAAAAAAAAGATAAAAGTGCCCCATCCCTCCCTGCTTACACAGCTGGGGGGGGGGCGCTGTGTAATATGCAGAGCGGGCTGTGTAATGTAAAGGGGGTCCAGAAGTGCGGAGGCTATGTAATGTAAAGGGATCCAGAGGTGCGGGGGCTGTGTAATGTAAAGGGGTCCAGAGGTGCGGGGGCTGTGTAATGTAAAGGGGGCCAGAGGTGCTGGGGCTGTGTAATGTAAAAGGGTCCAGAAGTGTGGGGGCTGTGTAATGTAAAGGGGTCCAGAGCTGCGGGGGCTGTGTAATGTAAAGAGGGCCAGAGGTGCTGGGGCTGTGTAATGTAAAGGGGTCCAGAGTTGGGGCTGTGTAATGTAAAGGGGTCCAGAGGTGCGGGGGCTGTGTAATGTAAAGGGGGCCAGAGGTGCGGGGGGCTGTGTAATGTTATTTTCATTTATTAGCAGGTGATTGCGGCCCTCCATGCATTCACATACATTGAATCCGTCCCTTCAGTGGAAAAAGGTTGCTGAGCCCTGCTTTAAGTCCTCATTTGTGACGGACATGAAGATAAATGATTGGAGGGTCTTTGCAAATCACCAGAATCTTAAAGCTAGTGATTTTGAAAAGTATAGGGATGTGATGTGGGTTATGGAAAAATGGATCTTAAAAGTATATATATATTTTTTTTCTTTAAGTTAAGCCTCTTGGTGAGCCAAATGAAAGGGTGTGCTGATGTCTGTGATTATGCGTTGCTGCTCTTTTCTAGCACATAAAACTGCCGAGAGGTATGTGGAAACCATTGCGTAAGTGAGTAGTGAATTCTAATGGCTTGGTTTTGGTGCCAAGCCATGTCACAGAGAAATGTGTTCACTCCCAGGGTGGCTTTTACACGCCTCACACTTTGTTGGGCCAAAATAGAGAAAAACACATAGCTTTAGGAAAGGATAAGTGCACCTTTTAAAAAAATAAATGCCCAGCATTTTGCAGGTAAAAAAATGTGCATTTATTCTTTTTTTTTCACTTGGAAAGCATTGTACCTGCGATCAGCAGATTGAGGGTGCCATGCAGGACTCCTGCAGACTTGTCAGTGTATCTGTCTGTTCTGTACCTTCTACGGGCAGGCAGATGCACACTGACAGGAATAGCGCTCAACAGCGCCGTGGTAGTGCATTGAAACTACAAGCTGACGGCTGCAAAGGTTGTTGGGACTTGTAGTTTCCCATTCATAGAACACTGTGAATGAATAAGGTGGCCGGGTGACAGCGCACGCCCATAGAAGATGCCCACCTTCTATCACTGGGAAATAGGGGGAGGGGGGAGAGGCTGCAGCTGCTGGAACATATTACATGTTCCACCCTAAATACAGGTGGGACATTCACATGCTCCAAAAGGTGAACTTTATCCTTTAAGGAATTTCTGAACCAATGGTGTCACAAAGCAGTCTGTGGAAGGCAACCTGCACCAGGGAAATCTATAGGTAAACCTTACAGAGCTCTGCGTCTGAAATCGCTGATTGCCTGGATGTCATGCAATAAATTACCCAATGTCCGTTATTTCCTGAATCATTCACACAGATGAAGTATACAGATATGGAGTCCTGTCTTCTTTTGCTTCATACCAGTGGCAGCTGGTGGTATATATATTTTTTTGGGGGTGCAATCCACCTGCCGCCACCGCCCCGCACTTACCACATCCAGGCCGCGGTCAGCGCTTCTTCCGGGTGCTTCACGGCAGCTTCCCCTGCATCTCCTCCCATCTCCTCCTCGGCGGCCAATAGGAACGCTTCTCCTCTCGGCCAATCGGGTGACAGGTCTCTGGACCTGCTTCCTGATTGGCCCGGGAGGAGAATCAAACAATAGCAAATATTCGCTATTGTCGCACAACTGGGTGGGCTTGGGCGCACTGAAGCATCAGGGCTCTAATGCTTGTAAAAAGAGAAAAAAAATATCCCCCATTGGAATCCATGTGTCCGGCGCCCCGCATGTAGATTAGGGGGCCGGATGCATGGGTTAGGGGGGGGCGCCTTGCATTACGGGCCACCACTGCTTCATACTTGTGCCAGGTCTGAGAGTCAGCGTTGAATCTAGAGGCAGCCAGGCAGCTAGCATTTGCAGAAGAAGGTTCAGTGTGAGATCACGTATTTCTCTCTGCATGTTTTCTTTTGCTACTTAGAAAATGAAATGACATTTTTAGGCATTATACACACAAGCGTTTTTACAGCTTAAAAACGCCTCCCCATTTTATTCAATGGCCTCATACACACGCTGAAGTTTTTGAGCTGTAAGTGGCATCTGCATTTTTAAGCTGTAAAAAAAAACCCACGACCAGCGCGTTTGGAAGCTGCAGCGATAGAGCTGTTTTGACTCTGAGCCGGCAAAACACGGCTTAAAGTGGTTGTCAACTTGTGACAACCACTTTAACCTACAGGTAAGCCTATGATGAGGCTTACTTGTAGGTCCCCTGCATATCTCCCAAACCTGTACAGTTCAGGAGATGTGCAGTGTTGTAGATGTGCCCATGTCATCGGGCACACGCGCAATGAAGAAACGGCCTCCGTGCCGTTCCTCCACTGTGATCATGCCGTGACTGGCGGCTCCTGCGCGCATGACGTCACGCTACTCCGGCTAGTCACAACGCCCGAGTCGCCGGCCCCGGAAGGAAGAGGGGCAGAAGATGGACGCCGCCAGCACAGGGGACAGCGCTGGACGTCGCAGGCTTCGTTTGCAGGTAAGTGACACATAATGGTATGCGATGCATAGTAGCCCATTATGATTCTACTTTACAGGGGAATGTAGAGGAAAGTAAACCCCATCTGAGTTTACTTCCTCTTTAACGCTGTATACAGAGTGTTAAGCCTCATCAGTCGTTTCTCTGCCCCTATTCAAAGTCAATGGTTCCCTATGGGAGCCCATTGATTTGAGTAGATGTCGCACCAGAAGTCGGATCATGATGTTCTCAGTTGCATAAGAGCTAGGGGGGGGGGAGAAGCAGCAGTACACTGAGCTTCCCAGTGAATGGCTGTGAGGGGGCGGAAGTGTCAGGCAAGTCTGATCATTGAAGGAGAGCAGGCGGAGTGGATTTCCCGGCACAGCTAGAGGACTGACCACGGCGGTGTACTCTCCTGCTTAGTGTGGTCAGTGTTTAATAGGAAAGCAGAGGGACTGGCAGGAACACTGGGAATTTCACATAAAGGAAGCAATACAAAGAGAACAGGAGACTTTCTCATACAAGTACATGGCACAGCAGCCACATATCAAGAATATGAAGTGTTGGGGTGACAAACGCTTTAAGGCCTCATGCACACGTTTTGAAAACTCTCCTAGAAGCTTTTCCTCCTGGCAGAAAAAAAAACCTGATGCTTGTAAAAGGCGTTTACAGGCGCCAAGAGATTTAATCTGGCCATTGAAATGAATCAACTCTCATGCGGCAAACATGCCTAGCATTTGGGCGCCTTTTAGACCGGTTTAGCAGCATCAAACGTTTTTTAGTCTAGGGAAAGGGGGATGGCTAAAGTGTAACGGGGATAGCTTTTCACAATAAACGAAAAAGTGAACAGTGCGTCGGATCTGCGTTTTTAGCACAGCTGTAGAACGGAGATCAATGGAAAACAATAATTTCCAATGTGTCCTGTTCACACCTGGCAACCCGATGCCAGACCTGGCCGGCTTCTGCGAACCGATTGGGTACTTCTGGTGAATGTGCCCGATCACCGCTGTGCCACTTCAGTGTCAGCCCATACATGTGTGACCACATACTTGTTTTTTTGCCATGACTTATGTTTACTTATACAGTGTAATCCTTTATTTTTTACGTGGTTTTGGTGGGATTCTGACCTCATATGAGTAGCTAGGGGGTGTTACTTTTTCTGGTTTTTGAGTGGTGGAGAGCACTTTAAATATTGTTACACTGATGTACTCATTTATCACATGCCTGAGGAAGGCGTCCTGTGCGGCTCCGAAACGTTGCACTATGTATTCTGTGATGTGATCATTCATTCAGAGCTTGCCCTATATGTATGCATACTGCACACACTCCTTGTGTATGCCTTTTTAACCACTTCAGCCCCGGAAGATTTTACCCTCTTCATGACCAGGCCATTTTTTCTGATACGGCTCTGCGTTACTTTAACTGACAATTGCGCAGTCATGCGACGTTTTACCCAAATAAAATTGAGATCCTTTTTTCCCCACAAATAGCGCTTTCTTTTGGTGGTATTTTATCACCTCTGGGTTTTATTTTTTGTGCTATAAACAAAAAAACACCAACAGTTTTGAAAGAAAAAAAACAATATTATTTTATTTTCTGCTATAAAACGCATCCAATAAAAAAAAAAAATTAAGAAATCAAATTTCTTCATCAATTTAGGCAAATATGTATTCTGCTACATCTGCGACAGTCTGGCTCGATATCGCGAACCGCCGTCACATGACAGCGGCCGCGCGAGCGCTGTGGGGGCGGACTCGATGTCCGCAGGCCACCCGCGATCGCTCTCCCGCAGTGACAGAACGGGGATCCGTGTGTGTAAACACGCGGATCTCTGTTCTGACAGGGGAGAGGAGAGTGATCGTGTGTTCCCTGTATATGGGAGCAGCGATCACTCTCCTCCCCCACTCAGCCCAGCCCCCATACAGTTAGTAACACATCCCAGGGCACACTTAACCCTTTGACTGCCCCCTGCAGGTTAACCCCTTCCCTGCCAGTGACATTTATACAGTAAATTTAATTTTCATAGCTCTGATCGCTGTATAAGTGCCAATGGTGCCAAAAAAGTGTCAAGTGTCCGATCTGTCCCGCCACAATATCACAGTCCCGCTAAAAATTGCAGATTGCCGCTAGTAAAAAAATATATAAATAAAATTTAAACGCCATAAATTAATTCTCGTGGTTTGTAAAAGCTGCAACTTTTGCGCAAAACAATCAATAAACTCCAATTGCGTTTTTTTTTTATTTATTACCAAAAATATGTAGAAGCATATATATTGGCCTAAACTGAAGAATACATTTATTTTTTTTATTTTTTTTTAGATTTGTATTCTAGCAAATAGACATGTGGTTTTTTTCTTTTTAAAAATGTTGCGTTTTTTTGTTAATAGCGGTGATCAGAAATGATGCAGAGGGGATCAAATACCACCAAAAGAAAGCTCTATTTGTGGGGAAAAAAAAGACTCCAATTTAGTTTGGGTACAACGTCGCACGACCGCACAATTATTTGTTAAAGCGACGCAGTGCCGAATCGCAAAAAGTGCTCTGGTTATTCAGGGGGAAATCCTTCCGGGGCTGAAGTGGTTAAAAAATGAATTGCACGTGTATAATCTTTAGAGCACCTTTGCAGTGGTGACATAATCCTCTGTCCATAGGACAGGCACTTGTCTTCACATGTTTTCAGAGCGCTGCTTACTCCATACCGTGCATGCTTAGGATTGCAGAATGTCTATGATGGGTGGAGGCGCAGTATACACACACACATACATATATACATATACATCCTAATAAAGTTCAGTGAAGAGCAGTCAGCAGATCCCTAGCATGCCTTGCCGGATAATGAGGGGATGAGGTCAGCCAGGGAGCAGGCGATGCATGTTGGGACTTGTGGTGTCACAGCAGCTTCTTGCTTATCACCAGAAGTAACGATTATCCAACTTTTTGTAGTTTTGTGCAGCAAAAGTTAGCAAAAAATTTACTTCAGAGTTTTAAATCGCATTTTCAGCTTGTGCGGCTCAGATACAGTTAAAGTGTAACTTCAGTTAGAAGATGAAGTCCTGCTAGATTACTCCAGGCTGGCCCCTTTTTGCAGGTATAGCTATGTAAGACATTAAAGTGTTACTAAAGCCACAGCAGTAAAATCTGTGCGTATATACAGAATAGCATGCTTGTTATACTCACGGTGGAACTTAAAGCGGAGTTCCACCCAGAAGTGGAACTTCCGCTTTAAGAGAAGGTGACCCCCTGACATGCCATAATTGGCATGTCATTTTTTGGGCCGGGGAGCCTGAAGGAAGTTCACCTCCACCCCCACCTCTCGGCGATCTTCTGGGACACGTCACAGGTCCCAGAAGATACGCCGAGCCATTCACAAGCCACAGCGTGACTCTCGCATGCGCAGTGAGCATCCGGCTTTGACGCCAAAGCCAGATGCCCACACTTGTGATGCCTAGGGGAGGGGGAGGTGAGCGAGCCCTCGGGCGGCTGCATTGCTGGATTGAGTGACAGGTGAGTGGCCAATTGTTAAGTCAGCAGCTACCCTTTTGGTAGCTGCTGACTTTTAACTGGGTGGAACTCCGCTTTAAGGGGTTAATCCACCTTCCCACTGTTTCCTTACTGCGGACAAATGCGGGGTGTAGCAAGATGGCGGCAACAGAACATCACTTCCGTTACAAGATCTGCCGGGTCGCCAAATCTGCCGAAAAACAGGCAAGAGGGTGTGTGCTTGGTTGGTAAAGCTCCACTTCCAGATGAAGACTCCTGGGCTGTATGACATCATTTTGTCCTAGGCCAGAAACCAGGAAGTAACTAAAGAAATGTAATAAAATTAAAAGAAGTTACAAGATTAGAGTTAGACGGGTTGCCTTATCTGCTGGAACCCCTAAATGCCTGAGCTAAGGTCATGTGGACTCCAGGAAGTAACAGCTACATGAAACTGCTGCCCTTACTATGGCCAGACATGCTGGGGGGGGGCATTTTTCAAAGTGATTTCTCAACAAAATAAAGCATGGAGACGTGGATGGATGGGGGGGTTTGCATTGAATATTAAAAATGAATGAAATAGCGTTTTCCGTGTGTGATGCTCAGATACAGTTTAGTTCCGCTTGAACGATCTATACAAATTTCTCTGTCCCTTATATGGCTTTCCAATAAAGACATAGGTGTGTCTGGGCACACCCTAATCACCATGTGTGGTGGCTATGTGTATTATACTATGTTTGTAAATGAACAGGAAGCTGCTCAGAACAAAACTTCCCATTTTTCCCAACTTCCTCAAAAGTGAGACATCATGGGTCTGTTTAGACCCTTGATATTTCACCCAAGCCCTCCAACAGGGCTCCAAATAAAACTGTTAAAAAAAAATATTTAAAAAAATGTTAAAAATAATGATTAAAAAAAATAAAATAAAAAATACTGACACTGTCAACTGCCCTACTGACACCATCCACTGCTCTGCTGATATACATGCATGTGTGTTTGTGCTCTATGGTGCGCACATTAATGTAATTTGCTGCGCACACCGATGAATAAAGCCTAAGGATGGGTTCATAGTGCTGCGCTGTTCGACATCGCATGTGATTCACACTGCACTGCTGTGCAGATGACATGCAATGCGAATTCAGCCATACAGATTGAATTCGCATCGCATTTGGACTAAAGTCATGCAGGACCCTTTTTTTGGTCCTCACCAGAAGCGGATCGCATGGCTGTTCCCACCGATTGCTGTCCGAATTGACAGTTCGCACTGCGATCTGCGAACCGATTTGGGGGGGGGGGGGTGTGTCATTAACTTTGTATTGACACCGGCAGCGGTTGGCATAGGGCAGTGTGAGCCGCCTGCGAGTCAGGTGCGATGCGTGGATTCGCAGGGTTCCTGCATCGCACCAATGTAAACCAAGCCTTACTCCAGGAACCTTTACCCTTGCAGTCGGGCTGAAATGACTTCCACATAGCCAATCCTGCTGTCATTTTTCTGCTGACTTCTGTTTTTTTGTTTTTTTTGCGGTGAATAGATTGTCTCCATTTCTATAGAGAAAGTGGAATGATCTTTAAAGTGAACCTGCCAACTTGCACTTTTGCCCAGCCCCCCTCCCACATATACGCCCCTTCCCTTTGATCCCCTAATGAGCCATTCTCCTTGCAAACAAGAAGAAAATACTGTGGCTGCAGTGCATCATGTGACCTCTCCTCTTCCTCCCACATGACACTGATGGTGCTTGGCAATTGGCCAATCAGACATAAGCACCACCCCCGACTAAGGCTCGATTCACACTAATGCGTTTTTTGACGCATTTTGTAGAAATGCAAGGAATTTTTCTTAACATGGGTTCCTATGGAACACGTTCACATAAATGCTTTTTTGTGCCTCTGCGTTTTTGGAAAGAGTCGGGGACTTTTTTTCATGCAAAAATCAGCGTTTTGCATGTAATAGACTTCAATGGGCATGCAAAAAAAATGCAATTGCTGCGTTTTTACGCGATTTGCATTTTAAATCTGCCTAGCAACAACCCCCCCCCCCCCCCCCAAAAAAAAAAAATTATAACGAAAAATTAAAAATAAAAAAAAACGCAAAACGAAAATCACGGCAAAAAAACGCAAAAAGCTGTGAAAAAATGCTGAAATGCAAAATGCAGTGATGTGAATCGAGCCTAAGAGCGACTTGAAGCTTGCACAGGGTGGCTTCTCCTATCTCGGGAAGGCAAGTATAAGAACATGTTGCTCAACCTTGCTCTCTATCAAGTTTTAAAGGGGTTGTAAAGTCTTAAGGTTTTTCACCTTAACCACTTAAGGACCGGAAGTATTTCCCCCTTAATGACCAGGCCATTTTTTGTGATTCAGCACTGCGTCGCTTTGACAATTGCGCGGTCGTGTGATGTTGTACCCAAACAAATCTGATGTCCTTTTTTCCCACAGATAGAGCTTTCTTTTGGTGGTATTTGATCACCTCCGTGTTTTTTATTTTTTTGCACTATAAACAAAAAAAAGAGAGACAATTTAAAAAATATATATTTTTTTTACTTTTTGCTAAAATAAATATCCAAAAAAAACAAAAAACAAAATTTCTTCATCAGCTTAGGCCTATATTTATTCTGCTACATATTTTTGTTAAAAAAAATTGCAATAAACTTATATTGATTTGGTTTGCGCAAAAGTTATCGTGTCTACAAAATAGGGTACAGATTTATGGCATTTTTATTATTATATATTTTAGTAATGGCAGCGATCAGCAATTTTCAGCGTGACATTGCAGCGGACATGTCGGACACTTTTGACACCAGTGACATTTATACAGTGGTCAGAGCTATAAAAATGCACCGATTACTGTATAAATGTCACTGGCAGGATAGGCGTGAACACTAGGCGGCGATCAAAGGGTTAAATGTGTTCCCTGGGAGGTGTTACTGTATGGGTGTATGATCACTAGGAACAGATGATCTCTCTCTACTCCCCTGACAAAACGGGGATCTGCTTGGTTTACGCTGGTAGATCCCCATCCTGCCCGTCTCTGAAGCGATCGCGGGTGGCTGGCGGACATCGAGTCCTCTTCACCCGCTGATTGACTCCACCACGGGCGCCCAGAAAAACCTGTTCCCGCGAACCTACGTGCAGTGATGGCAATTATTGGGAACGATCCGACTTGCCGCAGTAAAATGACGGTGGCTGGTCGGCAAGTGGTTAATACATTCTATGCATTATGGTGAAAAACCTCCTGTACTGCAGCAGCCCCCTTAAGAGCCCCCCTTTTAATTATCTGGGCCTGATCGTTCCAGCGTTGAGGACAAGCCCAGCAGCTCCAGCCGGTGTCTCGGGTCCTCATTGGATAGATTGATAACAGCAGGAGCCATTGGCTCCCGCTGCTGTCAATCAAATCCAGTGACACGGAAGTCAGGGGGCGGGGCTGAGTCCTGCTGTCTGTGTCAATGGATGCAGCAGCAGGACTCGGGAGCACGCCCGTACTGGTGCCCCCAGGGAAAGCGCTTCTCCAAGGGGGCACTTGAAGAGGAGGAGCCAGGAGCACCACCGGAGGGGAACCCCGGACGAGAAGGATCGGGGCCGCTCTGTGCAAAACCCTTGCACAGAGCGGGTAAGTATAACATGTATGTTCACACCTATGCGATCCGATTCCTGCACCATTTCACAGTTCACACTGTGATCTGCGAACTGATCTGTGGGTGTCATTAACCACTTTCCATCTGAGCCAATTCTGGCACAAAAATATATATAATGTTTGGGGGTCCTAAGTAAATTTTTAGCAAAAAAAATACAGATTTTAACTTTGTAAGCAACACGTATCAGAAAAAAAAGTTTAGTCTTTAAAGCGGAGTTCCACCCTCAAAACTTTTTTCACATTTTTTTATGTCTTCTAATGAAAATAAATCTGTTTTGGAGAAAATTTTTTTTTGAACTCACCAGAAGTTGCCAGTTGCTAGGTGGTGGCTTGTAATCTGCCACTTCCTGGCCCGATGCGCCGTACATCACTTCCTGTCCCCATGATGACTCACATTTCCCAGGAGTCAGTGGGCATCCCTGAGCTTAAAAATCACCTTATTTCCCGACCGGAAATGACGTGATTAAGGGCGGATCGAAGCCCTTTGTTTCCAGATCACCAGTTTATATCACAGAGAGCAGTTGAGCATAATAAGGTGTGCAGAGCGGCGATCTTTCAGCTGATTCACTGCAGCATCCATCTGCTATCCCAGCTACTTCTCCTGGAAGATTTTAACAAACAAAGTAGGTTTTTTAAATATATGTTGCCATAACAATGTCGCGGGATGTTCCTCAGTCGACGTCCGTTGTTATGGCAACTTGATAAACAATCGGCGCTACGACTGCCGATGGAACGAGCATGCGCGATTTCGAGAGGTGCATGCTGGTTACCCAGCATGCACCTCTTGCTATCTTATCCAGGAAAAGGTTGCTAGAGGGCTTCAAATGCCCACACTCATCATGGCAACGGCCAGAAGAGGAAAAACAAGTTTCTCAGGTGCTATTTTTAGCGCAAAAACGCCCCAGTGTGAAAGTGGCCTTAACCCCTTGCATTTCACACTTATTTTTAACAATAAATTGATTTTATATAGTGAAATACAGTATTTAAAAGTCCATGACACTGTTTTGATGTTGGATTTAAAAGCAGCGGC
The DNA here is from genome assembly GCA_018402905.1 of Glandirana rugosa. Taxonomy (NCBI): domain Eukaryota; kingdom Metazoa; phylum Chordata; class Amphibia; order Anura; family Ranidae; genus Glandirana; species Glandirana rugosa. The sequence goes on along the minus strand of BLSH010412836.1, from coordinate 1,342,754 downwards.
AAGCCTGGTGAGCTTACAGGTTTGCTCATCTGACAGAACACTGCTGCTTTTACAATTCAACCTCAAAACAGTCTGAAGGATTTCAAAATATGTATTTCAGTATATAAGCTCAGTTTACTGTTACAAATAAGTGTGAAATGCAAGACCTTTGGTGGGTGTAAAAAGATGTCCGCTTGCCACCTTCTCACTGTATCCTTACTGCGGATGAGTGCAGGGTGTAGCAAAATGGCAGCGATGGAACGTCACTTCCGTTACAAGATTTGACGGGCCACCTAATCTGATGGAACACAGGCAGGCGGGTGTGTGCTTACGTTGAGAAAGCCCTTCTTCCAGATGAAGACTCCTGGGCCAAAAAACAGGAAGTAACTAAAGAAATGTAAAAAAATTAAAAGAAGTTACAAAATTAGATGGGTCGCCTATTCTAATACCTGCATGCCTGAGAAAGCCCCTCTCCCAGATGAAGACTCCTGGGCTGTATGACATCATTTTGTCCTAGGCCAGAAACCAGGAAGTAACTAAAGAAATAAAAAAACAAATTAAAAGATTTTACAAGATTAGATGAGTCCCCTAATCTGATGGAACCCCTGCATGCCTGAGAAAGCACCTCTCCCAGATGAAAACTCCTGGGCTGTATGACATAATTTTGTCCTAGGCCAGAAACCAGGAAGTAACTAAAGAAATGTAAAAAAAAAAAAAAATTATAAGAAGTTTACAAGATTAGACCGGTCGCTTAATCTGATGGAACCCCTGCATGCCTGAGAAAGCACCTCTCCCAGATGAAAACTCCTGGGCTGTATGACATAATTTTGTCCTAGGCCAGAAACCAGGAAATAACTAAAGAAATAAAAAAAAATTAAAAGAAGTAAATAATAATACACCTTCCTATTTATTCACTAATTCTAGCAGCATAAGGATTAAAAATAGTTCATGTGGATTGAGAGAGCTTGGTTTCGCTTTTAAGGCTTGCCTGTTCATGCAGAGTAAATGACATAGTTTGTTTTTGTAAGATGTCAACGTCTGATTAATTTTATGGATTTTTATTTCCGCAGGGCCATTGCTACACCTGTGGCCAGAGCCATGGGGATAAAGAGCGAAGTCCGACTAAAAGCGTCATTTAATCCAATCCTGGAAGACTTTTATATCACCGCCTCCAAACACCCATCTCAAGTAAGTTTTTGCCTTGTCTGTTTTTTATGTTGTTGTTGTACAATAAATGTCTCGTGTCAAAACGAGCATGACCTTTGCTTCTTACTGCTAAAGGTAAATAGAATAATCTCTATTAAAGAGAGCTTTCTATAAACTGGCCACAGATTGGAGGAATTTTTTGGCAGAACATCAATGATTTTTTTTGTGTGTGTTTGCTGGTATGGGTAGAGACCTGTACACACACAAAGCCTGATAATCAGGGGGATTAGGTTGCTTTTGACTGAGCTTTTGAGTGATATTAAAGGCTTTGTTTTGTTTGTTTTTTTAATAACAAACATGTCATACTTACCTGCTCTGTGTAGTGGTTTTGCACAGAGCAGACCCAAATTCTCCTATTCTCGGTAGGGTGCCCATGTGTCCCGGATTGCCCAGGACAATCCCGCAATTAGCAGGTCTGTCCTGGGTCCCGGGCACCTTCATTCTGGGACAATGCAGTGTCCCAGAATGGACTGACAGAGCTAGCAAACCCCGCCATATAGCACTGGCGCTCGCTCCACCACCAGCTCCACCTGAGACCCTGGTCACTGGTTGCTAGAGCCGCCTGGTGTCTAGCAACCCATGACGTCACAGCCGTGATTGCTCATCATGCAAAGCGGAGGAGGAGTTAACTTTCTCCTCCTCCGTGCCTAACACTCTCCACCATGCCGGTCAAGGCTGTCAGCGGGGCAGCCCCAAAGGCACTAATCCACCACTAATCTGTGTGGCCCACTGGCTGCCTCCCTGCTTCACACCGCAGAGTGGACCAGGCCACTTCCTCCTCCTCGGCTGTTTACATGTACACAGGAGCCAGCGGAGGGACACCGCATTTCCGGCGCTGATCTGAGGTCTGTTATAAGCTTATATTGTTGTATGCATGTTGATCAGTGGTTCTCAATTCCTGCCCTCAGGACCCACTAACAGGCCAGATTTTAAGTATTACCTTGGGGAGATGCAGACTAGAACACTGCAATCACTGAGCAGCAGTGGGTCCCGAGGACAGGGGTTGAGAACCACTGATGTAGATGGACAGAGGAGGGGGACAGTGATCAGGAAAAAGTTAAAAAGCTTCCCCCAGCACATTTCCGACCTCCACTTCTCTACTAGCACAAGTGGAGGGGGGGTCCGTACTGAGGTGGGTTTGTACTTAGTGGGGGGGGGGGGTCTGTACTGATGAAGGGGCGGTCTGTATTTAGTGGGGGGTCTGTACTGAGGGAGGGGGGTCTATACTTAGTGGAAAGAGGGTTCTGTACTGAGGGAGGGGGGGGTTCTATACATAGTGGAGAGGGGGGTCCGTACTGAGGGAGGGGGGTCTATACTGAGGGAGGGGGGTCTCTACTAAGGGAGGGGGGGTCTATTATTACAATGTAATAATAGAAATACATATCAAGCATGGTGTTGGGATGATATAAGTGATGATATAAGCAGGGTGTTGGTGTTGGGATGATAAAACCAGCCATTCACCCGTCAAATCCCTCGCTGCCGAAATCCTGTCAATCCCGAGAGTACATTCAAAACAACCCCCTCCTCCCCCCAAAATTGTCCCTGAATGGCAGTTTGGAAATGGCAGTGAATGGCAGTTTGGAAATGTGGTGGTCACCCTAATTATCAGATCCCTCGCCAACGCTTCTGGCCCCTCCCTCCTGCTAGTTGCCCCACAGCGAACAGCTTGCTGTGGGGGCACCCAAGCAGGCGTGCTCCCAACCTGCCTCCGTCTCCTGACTCACTGGCTGTGATTGCTAGCGGGGGAGCCAATCAGCGGGTCTGGCGGACTCGATGTCCGCTGGCTGCCCGCGACCGTTCCCTGCAGTGACAGAACGAGGATCTGCCTGTGTAAACAAGGCAGATCTCCGTTCTGTCAGGGGATGACACTGAGACCTGTCTTCCTGCTAAGCATATTTTTAGCACAGATTACTGTAATGTCACTGGTTCCAAAAAAAAGTGTAAAGAATGTCAGGTGTCCGATCTGTTCGCCGCAATGTCACAGTCCCGCTAAATATCACTGATCGCCGCCATTACTAGTAAAAAAAAAAAATAATAATAATAAAAAGTGCATAAATATATCCATCCATATATATTTTGTAGACGCGATAACTTTTGTGCAAATTAATCAATATATGCTTATTGGGGTTTTTTTTACCAAAAATATGTAGAAGAATATATATTGGCCTAAACGAATGAATAAATTATTTTTTTTATATATTTTTTTGCATATGTGTTTTTTTTTCAATATTGTCGGTCTTTTTTTGTTTATAGCGCAAAAAATAAAAAACGCAGAAGTGATCAAATACCACCAAAAGAAAGCTCTATTTGTGGGAAAAAAAGAACGTCAATTTTGTTTGGGCACAACGTCACAGGACTGCGCAATTGTCAGTTCAAAGAGACGCAGTGCCGTATCGCAAAAAATGGCCTGGTCATTAAAGTGATAATAAACTTTTGCTTTTATTTCTCCTTAAAATGGCAAACAAGGTATACTTGCCTCCTCTGTGCAAGGGTTTTGCACAGAGTGGCCCCGACCCTCCTTTTCTGGGGTCCCTCGGTTGCGCTCCTGACTCTTCCTCTTCTTGAGTGACCCGTCAGGGAAGCAATTTCCCTGGGGTCACTTGTGTGGGTGCGCTCCCGTGTCCTGTTGCTGCGTCCATTAACACAAACAGGACACGGCCCCTCCTGTCACTGGACTTGATTGACCGCAGTAAGAGCCAATGGCTCCCCTGCTATCAATCTATCCAATGAGGACCGGAGCCTGTGGCTTAGAGCTGTTAGGCTTGTCCCCGGCGCAGAAACGATCGGGTTCAGGTAAGTAAACAGGGGTCTGGGGGGGGCTGCTGGAACAGAAAAGGTTTTTCACCTTAATGCATAGAATGCATTAAGGTGAAAAACCGGTAGGCTTTACAACCCCTTTAAGGGGGGAAATCCTTAAGTGGTTAAAGAGGAGGTCCAGTCCCCCCCACGAAAAAATTAAAATACTGCTGCTGCTGACTTTTAATATTAGGACACTTAATAGCTCTCTGGTGCTGCCGCCTCCCTTGCCTGTAAGGGAAAACGTCAGTGAAGCCTTGCGGCTTCACAGGCGGTTCCCTACTGCGCATGCCCAGGGAATGGCCTAGGGAAGGAGGAGGGGGGGATTCACCCTATCTATTTGTCCTGTTTACCATTATCATTGAAAGAGAAACAGAAAATCCCAAATGTTGAGTTGTCCCCAGAAAAGTAACAGAGGTGAAATGTTTCAATGGGGACACTAGTTCCGGTGACCTGGTCCCCAAGAAATTCCCTTCGTTTGCAGGAATTTCCTCTGACTTCCTGTTCGGCTATGAGACAGGAAGTGAAGGGAAATCTCTGCAATGGGATGGAGAAAAAAAAACTGTCAGGGGCTATAACACCTCCTTTCTCTATCCAAAATTTAAAAAAATGTTTGCCTATAGTTATACTTTAAAGCTGACTTCCAGGAATTCAACCACTTTGTAAAAAGTGAAGGCACACTATGAGTTAAAGTGGTTGTAAAGTCAAAAGGTTTCTTATCTTAATGCTTTCTATGCATTCTCGATCCATCATTGTTGCAGGAGAGTCTCGACTGCCCGGGACTCTCCCTCCTCATTGGCTGAGACAGCAGTGTGGCGCCATTGGTTCCCGCTGCTGTCAGTCAAAATCAGTGAGTCGATGAGAGAGGGGGTGGAGCCGAACCACGGCTCCATGTCTGAATGGTGCCCCCATAGCAAGCTGCTTTCTGTGGGGGGGGGGGGGGGGCACTGGGCAGGAGGGAGGGGCCTGGAGCGCTGGCGAGGGACCCAAGAAGAGGAGGATCTGGGCTGCTCTGTGCAAAACTATTGCTCAGAGCAGGGAAGTATAACATGTTTTTTTTTTTTTTTAAATGAAAACAAAGCTGAGACTGTAAGTAAGTGTACTTTTGAGACCCACAAGAGAAGTATGACCAAAAAAGTTGCTATAGCCGCTACCAGTAACCATTGTATTCTGCCGGCTGGGAATGCTCTCCTCGCCCCCCACTGGCAGAATACAATAGCACAGTGCAAGGCATTCCCCCATCAACACTGACTGAATCATATCATCTATGGTCAGCCTTAGTGCATTGGGTTTTCCTGCACCTAACCTAAAAAACAAAAACAAACGAAGGTCCTGTTCCTTTAAGACATTAATAACCACACAGTGCTTGTGCTGTGCAATTCTTCTCTTCCTAACTTGAAATAAACCTGGTTCATCCTGCCAGTTTCCGAGTCCCCCTGCCTCTGCTGACCACGATAATCGTGGCTGCTAAGCCCTAATTACCGTGGTCAGGGTACGTGCCTCGTCATCTGCAGCCCTGCTCTCTCCTCTGACCGTCTCTCCCCCCTCCCTCCCTTTGATCATGAGAGCCCCTTCTTCCCCACCCCTCCCACCTATATTCATCTCCATAATGCAGCACATATGAAAGGAATCCCATGTAGATATGCAGCCATTAATGAAAGTGTAAGTGTTTGTTAGAAATGAAAATTTGGAATACCTTTTGTGGCACCGCAGTCGTGCGGTCACGTGATCCCTCTGTGCAAGCTGGCCACAATCTATGGAGAGAAGCAGGAGGGGCAGAGATTCCCCTCACAGGGCCATCTCGGCCCCTCCCATTCCATAGAAGGAGGCCGACCAGCACGGGGATCACGTGACCGCACAGCTGCGGTGTCAGAAATAGTATTTAGCCTTTTGATCTCTAACAAACACTTATGCTGCCATTAATGAAAGTATATCTGCATGGGATACATGTAAAGTCACTTTAGTGACTTTACAAACACTTTCAGCAATCATGTTGACATTTTAAAAGTGTAAAAAAAAGCCCTGCAAATTTAAACTCACCTGCCAGCCATTCCTCAGATCTTTGCTTTGTTCAAAAGACATGGCCTCAGACAGAATCTTCACATCCCACACAATTGGAGAGAAGCCTGAGAATGGTAATGGGTGTATAAAGATCTATAATGTGACAGTCCTGCCAGACTGGGTGACAATATGTCTGTAAGCTCCTTGCAGACCTTTCTGGTGAGGGCTAATCAGGGAGATTAGAGATCAGACAATTTAGGAATACCTTGTCTGGTCCCTGTCATTTCTCCATTATAGGCTGGCATTATGGGTGTTGCCCTCTTGTCTGACGCAGGTGTTCACATCCTACTGTTGGCATCCAATGCCGGAAAGGATGTTGGAATGCTAGTAATATATTGTAATGAGGAACAGGGGTGGGGCCTGTGCATTATGGGGGCTTCCCTCCTGCCCATGCCCCACCGCCCTTAGTATCCATGCGCCCGGCCCCATTCAGGACGAATATTCGCTGTTGCAACACTGATCCTCCTCCCGGCCAATCGGGAAGTGGATCTGATACCCGTCACCGAATTGGCTGAAAGGACAGACGATCCTATAGGAACCTGAAACCCACCGGGGCCCGCTTCTGGCACTGGAGCCTACAGCTGCCTACCTACCGCCCGCTGATGAAACTATATATGGCTATATGGAGAGGAGAATAGAGAACAATGAGACAAAACACCAGAGGAAAGCGTTGCCGGCATTAAAGCCTTGTTTTCTTTTGTTTTTTTCTTTTAAATAACAATCGTGTTCTACTTACTTGTTCTATGCAATGGTTTTGCACAGAGCTGCCCGGATCCTCCTCTTTTTGGGTCCACTGCCGGCACTCCTAGATACTCCCTCCTTCCGGGTGCCTCCACAGCAAGCAGCTTGCTGTGGGGACGCCAAGCAGGCATGCTCCTGAGCCGCGGCTCTGTGTGTCCATTCACACATGGAGCCATGGCTCGGCCCCACCCTCTCCATCTCCTGATTGGCTCACTGGATGTGATTGACAGCATGGGAGCCAATGGCTCCCACTGCTGCCAATAGCCATTCACAAGTGCGAGTCCCCAGAGAGGCAAGGTTCTCATGCACATTGCTGGATGGAGAGGGGGCTCAGGTAATTATTTGGGGGGCTGCTGCACACAGAAGGTCTTTTACCTTCATTCAAAGAATCCATGAAGTAAAAACCTTGTGCCTTTACAACCACTTTAATTGTTTCAGTTAACAAAGAGAAATGTGGAGGCCGCCATTGCTGGCTTCTCAATGCTTGGGCAATGCTAGTTGTATGGCTATCATGTTGACCCTCTAGCTTCAATACTTCACTGACCCAGGAAAATATGATGATAAATATTAAAAGGGAACTTCAGGAATGAAAAAAACAAACATAAATACTAACCTAAATGCCTGCAGCAGTGATCCGATGCTGCATCTTCTGCCCCTGAGGCCTCTAAGACAGCGAACAGAGCGATCAAAGACAGCTGATCTTTCAGTTCTCGGTCATCTTTTGCAGGAGGCGAGCGTGGCTGGCTCGGCCTCTCCGCTGTGTGCTGAGAGGCTGAGCCAGGAGGCAGTCAGGCATCTGGGTGGATCCCGACATTAAAGTCGGGATCCCTCCAGAGTCTGGAGCGGGTGAGTGACATCAGCTAACAGTGGACTTTAGCCTGCTAAATAAGGGTCACAGGAGTGCAGAACGTAATACTTTGACCCGCAGGAGAAGTATGGCCAAAAGCGCTTTAAAAGGCCCATACTTCTCCATTAACACAGCCTTACTAGAGACAGTCTGTAGTTTGTTCCACGTAATTACTAGTTTTATGTAATCACTGGGCTTACTGGTAAGCTGTGTTCCTTTTTAATGTCTCCCCCCACATGACTAAAATGAACAAGGATACCTGAAATCCAAGCATTTACACAACTAGCTAAGGATGATAATTAAAGCTATTTTAGTTAAAGAAACTTATAATTTATGCCCAACTGCCACTTCTATTTTGGTTAGAATAAACTTTTCCCAAAATAAATATTGGGGATTCCATTGCTGCCAATGAAAATGCTAACACATTTATATGGATGATAAAGCAGCCCGCTGACTTTAATGCTCTTTGATTCATCAGTCTGGAATAAGTACACAGATCAAAAAAGTTAAATTAGTTATAGCTGAACTTCACTCTCTTAATCAACATCAACTCATTTTAACTCTTATGCTGCTAGCAAAAATAAATAGATAGGAAAGTATATATTCACTTGTTATAAACTTTTTTTTTTTTTTTTACAATTCTTTAGTTATTTCCTGGTTTCTGGCCTAGGCAAATGATGTCATACATCCCAGGAGTCTTCAGGAGGGGAGGAGGCACTTTCTCAGCTAAGCATGTCCTCCTGCCTGTATTCCTGAACTAAGGGCAGATGGATTCCAGAATGTGAATGCTATATGCATTATATGTCCTTACTCAAGATGCTTACTGCTAGAAATGCTGTGGATGGATGGGGGGGGGGGGTTTGCTTTGAATCTTAAAAGAGAAATATGGAGTTTTATAATAAAAATAAACCTTATACTCACCTAGGTGGATGCAGCATTGATCCTCTTCTGCAGTGAGAACTGAGCGATCCAACACAGCTGATCGCTCAGTTCTCCCCTCCTCTCTGAGCAGAGAGCCGTGTCTTCCAGTCAATGGCTCTCTGCTCTGCCCCTCCAGCACTCACTGGATTGCAGTTTGCGCTGCACTCCTATGACCCGTTTTCAGTCAACAACGGGTTAAAAGCTGGCTGTCGGCTGGCATCACTCAACCGGTCCTGCTTCCCAGCTGGCTCAATCTCCCATCGGCGCAGCTGATAGGCTTAGCCAGCTGCCGACCCAGGCATTTGAGTGGATCCCGACTGTAAAGTCAGGATCTTTCCCCAGCCTGGACCGTCTGAGTAACGCAGCCGACAGCAAAACTAACTGCATTCCTGTGATCCATAGGAGAAGTATGGCCAAAAGCTTTTTTTGAAGCATTTCTGCCTGGAACCAGTGCTGTTGGGTAGTGGTTGAAGTGGTCACCCTGTTGGTGGAGGCCAGGACTGCTGGGTGAGCATGTGCTGCTTGAGGCAGCTTTGCAGTTGTGACTAGAGTAGCCCCAAATGTCATAGATACTCTTTAGAATTTCCTCGCACCTCCGTGCCACAATTGTCGGTTTTTGCAGAAGTTCATGTACCCGTCAGGAACAAATACATGAATCTGTCTTAGGTGGTGGCTGCACTGAGGCCAGAGTGTCCATACCGGACAATTCATCCTCAATGATTGTCCATATCGGACAATTCATCCTCAATGATTGTCCATATCGGACAATTCATCCTCAATGATTGTCCATACCGGACAATTCATCCTCAATGATTGTCCATACCGAACACTTCATCCTCAATGATTGTCCATACCGGACACTTCATCCTCAATGATTGTCCATACCGGACACTTCATCCTCAATGATTGTCCATATCGGACACTTCATCCTCAACGATTGTCCATATCGGACACTTCATCCTCAATGCAGCTCGGTATTGATTAGCTCCATCCTCGGCCACTACACCCGTCACCCAGACAGTTGCATGGCTGAGGAGTTCTTTATTGGGGTAGAGATGGAACCTGATGGGGAACTGAGAGACTATTTCCCCATCAGGTCCATCTTGCTTTTGATTGACAGTGCATGGTAGTGGGAGGGCATAGAGCTGGATGGGTAGCCAACCCTCCCCCCAAAACCGCATACTTAGTCTGATTGCACCACTTAGACCCTTTAGTTCCGTCATTCATCTCTTGACCCCATAGAAGTCTATGCGATTCTACATAAGTGCACATAGATATCAATATGAAGAGCCCGGCAGAGGGATTTAATGTGATTCTAAAGGCACAAGTTTTATTTTTTAAAAATAACAAACACGTTATACTTACCTGCTTTTTACAGTAGTTTTGCACAGAGCAGCCCCAATCCTGCTCCTCTTGGGTCCCCCGCTGGCACTACTGGTCCCTTCCCCCTGCCAAGTGCCCCCAGTGCAGGTGGCTTGCTCTGCGGGCACTTGTGTGTGTGTGTGTGCTCACTCCCAACCTGGCTTTGTGTATCCATTGACACGCAGAACACTGCTTGGCCCCACCCCCTCTCCTCCCTGGCTGTGATTGACAGGTAACAAATGTTCTGCTTTTAGGACCACATTGAACATTGCCACGGGCCTTGGTGATGCAATCTCGGTATGTTTGGTGCTTTTAGGGAGAAGGGTGGGCTAGTTCTGCTCAGTTTGTTGAAGATTTTCTCACCTTTTAAAGCTGATCTTTACAATACATATGGGAAATTGTGGCCAGTAGCTTCTACATAACAGGACAGGTTCCGCTCAGAACAGGCCTCGCCATGGTCGACCAAAGAAGTTAAGTGCACGTGTTCAGAGTCCTATCCAGAGGTTGTCTTTGGGAAATAGACGTATGAGTGCTGCCAGCATTGCTGCAGAGGTTGAAGGGGTGGGGGGGTCAGCCTGTCAGTGCTCAGACCATACACCGCACACTGCATCAAACGGGTCTGTATGGCTGTCATCCCAGAAGGAAGCCTCTTCTAAAGATGATGCACAAGAAAGCCCACAAACAGTTTGCTGAAGACAAGCAGACTAAAGACATGGATTAATGGAACCATGTCCTGTGGTCTGATGAGACTAACATAAACTTATTTGGTTCAGATGATGTCAAGCGTGTGTGGCGGCAACCAGGTGAGGAGTCCAAAGACAAGTGTGTCTTGCCTATAGTTAAGCATGGTGGTGGGAGTGTCATGGTCTGGGGCTGCATGAAGGCGGCCTGCACTGGGGAGCTACAGTTCATTGAGGGAACCATGAATGCCAACATGTACTGTGACATACTGAAGCAGAGCATGATCCCCTCCCTTCGGAGACTGGGCCGCAGGGCAGTATGCCAACATAACGACCTCAAACACACTTCCAAGATGACCACTGCCTTGCTAAAGAAGCTGAGGGTAAAGCTGATGGACTGGCCAAGCATGTCTCCAGAGCTAAACCCTATTTAGCATCTGTGGGGCATCCTCAAATGGAAGGTGGAGCAGTGCAAGGTCTCTAACATCCACCAGCTCCGTGATATCGTTATGGAGGAGTGGAAGAGGACTCCAGTGGCAACCTGTGAAGCTCTGGTGAACTCCATGCCCAAGAGGGTTAAGGCAGTGCTGGAAAATAATGGTGGCCACACAAAATATTGACACTTCGGACCCCAATTTGGACATTTTCACTTAGGGGTGTAGGCAGGGCTGGCCCAAGACATTTTGCTGCCTGGGTCCAAGAATGAAATGCTGCCTGCCCCCCCCCCATCCCCCCACCAAAAAAAATCACGCCCACCAAACGGCCCCCACATTCATTATTTTATATCATGATAATTAAAAGTAAAATTACATTTATCAGGAAGTGGGATTTACATGCAACAGCAAAATTATAGGACATACCATTATGTTCAATTCCAAAGGGCGAGCTAGGGCAGTATATAGAAAGACTAGGGTAGTATAGGGGCAGACTAGGGTAGTATATAGACAGGCTAGAGTAGTATAGGGGCAGGCTAGGCTAGTATATAGACAGGTTAAGGCAGTATAGAGGCAGGCTAGGGTAGTATATAGATAGGCTAGGGCAGTATAGGGGTAGAGCAGCCCTGGGGGGGGGGGCGGGAACAGTTGTCATCATGACACACAAAACTGCTGTAAAAAAATCTTGGTTGTCAATTTGCTGGGTAAATAGAAGAGAAGGAGAGGCGGCTGGGGTTCAATTTGCTGCCCCTCTCAAAGTGCTGCCTGGGTCCAGTGGACCCACTGGGACCCATGGTAGGGCCGGCCCTGGGTGTACGCACTTTTGTTGCCAGCAGTTTAGACATTAATGACTGTGTGTTGGATTATTTTGAGGGGGCAGCAAATTTACACTGTTATACAAGCTGTACACTCACTACTTTACATTGTAGCAAAGTGTCATTTCTTCAGTGTTGTCACATGAAAAGATAGAATAAAATATTTACAAAAATGTGAGGGGTGAGCGATATGTATATGTGAGATAATATGTATATTATCATATATATGTGATTTTGCACAGGATAGCCGCCCTGTAGCAGTAAATCTGCTATGGGGCGGTCAGTAAGTGGTTAAAGAACATTAATTGTTATCAAACTGTTATGGGTAAAGTTCCGCTTTTAAGAAGCATTTTTTTATATTCAGTAGGTTTAGCAAAAGCAACATAAACAATATCACAACTGTTAGAAACTTCCCATGTAAGAATAGCCACAACTACCGCATTGTAGTAGAACAGAGCAGTGATATGCGGCAGAGCTTCCTCATCTGGTTTTCTTGACATAGGAAGTACAGTGTCAGTGAGATGCTGTTCACTTTGATCCGGACGGTAAAGTTGTGGTAGGAAGTGATCACATTTTAGTTGAAGGTTGTGCATGATTGTGAAACCATCTGTAACCGTTGCAGTTCCTGTACTGTATGTGCAAAACTTTGTGGCACCATGTTAGCAGGACCCAGATGAAATTCTCTGACCAAGTTCAGGTGGCTTTAGGAATAAATATTCTCAGTTTTCTTTGAATTCATGAGATAGTCCAAGATTTTCTAGCTTAGTCTGTGATCCTGTACGAATCCCTCAGTATGCTAAGGCCCGTTCTCTTCATCTACTTCTATGTAGTAGCCTTTTAAAGTAATCTTCATTGAAGACATGCATTTAAAAGAGAAGTTCTGCATTTTATATTTTTCAAGACTCATACTTGCCTAGGTGGATGCTGCATCTGTCCCCCATCGGCTCTAAGACTGAGAAGGGAGCGATCGAACACTGCTGATCTCTGGGTTCACACTGGAGAACGCAGCTGCTCACAGCAAGGGTCCGGTGCGTCTCCATTCATTGTTTCAGGCCCAATTTCAGCCCAAATTTTAGGCTGAGTTTGGACCTGAAACAGACCGAAAGACTCACAGGGCTACTGTGCAATTCGCATCTGAGCCGATGCAGAGATGTGTGAACCGGCTCCATAGAGAGCCAGTCACAATATCCTGCTATGCAATTTTTTTGCGGAGAAACGCGCATCCAATTCGCATGCGTGTGAACCCAGCCTCAGTCACTGCACTGGGTTGTGAAGGGGGCGGGAGCGGCTGGCTCAGGCTCTCAGCAGCTTGTTGAAAGCCTGAGCCAGGTGCATGTCCAGGGTTTTGGGCGGATCCCGACCATATGGTTGCGATCTTTCCCCAATCTGGACCAGCTCTGTGACGTCAGTGGGCTTTAGCCTGCTGTCTGCTGAAAACAGGTCACAGGAGTGCAAAACGAACTGAACTCCTGTGATCCACAGAAGTACAGCCAAACGAGCTTCCCCCATACTTCTCCTCTAATACAACAATTTCATTATCTCGGATGACTGCTGAGATTTAATAGTTCTTGGTCCACTTTTAGCACTCTCTACTCTGCTCCTCTAGCACTCACAGAAACGCCAGGCTGTGGAGGGGGCAGGAGCAGCATGTCAGTCAGGCATCTGGGTGGATCTTGACACTATTGGAAGGATCCTTCCAGAGCCTGGAGTGGCCCTGTAATGCCAGCCAACAGCGGGCTTTAGAGTTACAAGGGAGCACAAACTGGGGATGGCTGAATGTCAGCGTTCATGTAAGTGGTCTAGGAGCAGTAAAACTGAGGCTCAAGCTCCTGGTTTTCCTGGCTTTATGGAGAGTAGGGAAGGAACCAGTAAATGTGTAATTTACTGGCTCCTTCTTTGTCTTAAAGGGGTTGTAAACCCTCAAGGTTTTTCACCTTAATGCATCTATGCATTAAGGTGAAAAACCTCCTGTAATGCAGCAGCCCCCCTTTTACTTACCTAAGCACGAAAGTTCCAGTGACGGGGATGAGCACACCAGCTCCATCCGCTGGCTCAGGTCCTCATTGGATAGATTGATAGTAGCAGGAGCCATTGGCTCCTGCTGCTGACCATCAAATCCAGTGACACAGGAGGGGGGGGGGGGGCAGGGCAGAGTCCTGCTGTCTGTGTCAATGGACGCAGCAGCAGGACTCGGGTGCGCGCCCGCACGAGTGCCCCCAGGGAAACCGCGTCTCTGAGGGGGCACTTGAAAAGAGGAGGAGCCACGAGCACCGATGGGGGACCCCAGAAGTGGAGAATCGGGGCCACTCTACACACAGAGGAGGTAGTATAACTTGTTTGTTATTTAAAAAAAAAAATATCCCCGAACCTTTACAATCACTTCAATGAATAGAGTCAATGATTTTATTCATTCATAGACGGAGCATAGTAAACTCTGTTTACAATGCCTCAGTTTATGAATGAATGGGAAGCTCTGTACAAAGTTAGTCCTATTCATTCATTCTGTGCAGCTGAAGCTGCAGAGAAAGGGACTGATAATTCTGTCCTCAGTCCCTTTTTCTTCAAAAGTGAGACATCGGGCCTGTTTAGACCCCTGATATTTCACCAAACCCCACCAACGGGGGTCCTAAAAAATATGTAAAATATAATAAAAAAATAAAATTGTAAAATAAGATGGTAAAAAAAATAAATAAAACCAAAAACTACTGACACCAGTGGCGGAACTACCAGGGTCACAAAGGTCTCATTTGCAACTGGGCTCTGGCGTTCCACCACCATGGGGGGACCCCAAGAAGGCAGGAAGGTGGCCTGCTGCAGGATCGTAACAAAGGGTCCCACAATGGGAGTAAAGGGCCCTAGATCAGTGGGAAGGGGCCAGGGGGGCCTTCATGGTTTCTTGCATCAGGGGCCCTGTTGCCACTGCCGTGTAGATAGCTGTTTGGCTGGAGTCCAGCTTTACATAACATGCAAATCCACTTTAAATGTGCTTGCAGTGTACATGATTACTTTCACCTGAAAATTAAATAAACGTTTGCTACATTTTCATATATAGAATGTTTGATCGCTCAATGATTTGTCTGTGAAAACACACACACAGCACACGTTGTACAGACATGCAAATCCTTATTGTTTCCTGGCACGGTACGCTGTGTAATCAGGATCCCCGGGGTCGGTATGTGGCACAAATTAATATTGAAACCTTCACATATTTCCAGCGAGTAGTAGCTGTGATTTCAGCTGTGCCCTCTGTGGAATACGATCCACCCTGAAGAAACCCTTAAGATGCCACTGGGAATAGTTGAAGTACACTTCAAATGTGCATCGTACTGATATGGTAGAGTTACCCGTCCAGAACACATTCCCGGAGCAATTTCCTTGTGTCAACTGTGAATAACACTGCCTCATGCCATTCTCTTTGGCTTCCTGGCATCCAGTTCTGGCCATCATATTAACAGCAGGGCATGTATGTGTATTAAAGAGGAATTATCACTTTTTTTAAGGCTGGTTCACAGCTCTACCAGCCCTTGCAGTTTGCAGTGGATCTCTTTTCACAAGCGCCTTCCAAGCAACAGGAGGCTCCTGAATGGCCGCTATACTGTACCTCCTGAATGCCCGCTATACTGTGCCTCCTGAATGCCCGCTATACTGTGCCTCCTGAATGGCCGCTATACTGTACCTCCTGAATGGCCGCTATACTGTACCTCCTGAATGCCCGCTATACTGTGCCTCCTGAATGCCCGCTATCTTGTGCCTCCTGAATGCCCGCTATCTTGACAGCTGAATGGGCATTTTACTGTACAGGGTTTTTTTTCTCGGAGAATAGGTGCAGGAACTCGCCCTCCTCACCCAACTCCTCAACCCGGCCCTTAGTCCCGCCATTCCTCTGGGAAGAGAAGTAAAGTGATGCAAAATAAATGGTGTGGTCAAGGCTCAGAATCTTGTTGCGCACATGACGCAGGGTTCAGCAGGAATGTGTAACTAATATAGTACAGGACCCAGGAGTGCATAACATACGCAGAATAAAAAATCAGCACATGCCCGCTATACTGTGCCTCCTGAATGCTCGCTATACTGTACCTCCTGAATGCCCGCTATACTGTGCCTCCTTAATGCCCACTATACTGTGCCTCCTGAATACACGCTATACTGTGCCTCCTCAATACACACTATACTGTGCCTCCTCAATGCTCGCTATACTGTGCCTGCTGAATGCCCGCTATACTGTGCCTCCTGAATGCCCACTATACTGTGCCTCCTGAATACACGCTATACTGTGCCTCCTCAATACACACTATACTGTGCCTCCTCAATGCTCGCTATACTGTGCCTGCTGAATGCCTGCTATACTGTGCCTCCTGAATGCCCGCTATACTGTGCCTCCTGAATGCCCGCTATAATGTTCCTCCTGAATGTCTGCTATAATGTGCCTCCTGAATGCCCGCTATCTTGTGCCTCCTGAATGCCCGCTATCTTGACAGCTAAATGGGCATTTTACTGTACAGGGATTTTTCTTTTCTCGGAGAATAGGTGCAGGGACTCGCCCTCCTCACCCAACTTCTCACCCAACTCCTCAACCCCGCCCCTAGTCTCACCATTCCTCTGGGAAGAGAAGTAAAGTGATGCAAAATAAATGGTGTGGTCAAGGCTCAGAATCTTGTTGCGCACATGACGCAGGGTTCAGCAGGAATGTGTAACTAATATACGACTAAAAAATAAGACGCATACAATACGTGAGGACCCAGGACATGATATAATCAATGTGTAAGGACGACTTGGGACGCAGTACACGCGTTGTTCTAAGACTCGGAACTGGTGTGGTAAA
>BLSH010412836.1:1300784-1312756 GCA_018402905.1 Glandirana rugosa | reverse complement strand
CCCCCCCCCCCCCCCCCCAAAAAAAAAAAAATAACCCCAGCCGTCACTGAGGTAAGGCTATAGTAACGGATTACCTGTAGTTAGAAGGAATATCTCACAACCGAGATATTCACCCTGCATACAGCTCGTGACATCACCGGTGCATGCGCTCTGAAGGTCTGGCATACCTTGCCGGAACATTAGAGCTTTGTGCTGGAACCGAGGGCTCCCGTCCACATGTGTGGGAGTGACATCATTGCGGCTCCAGCCAATCACACAGCCGGAGTGCGCAATCCCAGAAGAGAGAATGGGGGAAGAGATCAGCCCTCTCAGAGATGACATCGCTCTGCGGGAGGGCTTCGTTCTAAGGGAAGTATTCCATAATGTGCTAGTGTGTTGCATACTAGCGCATTATACAATTGCCTTAGAGGTGTTTTTTTTTTTTTTTTTTTTACCAGCTGCGGTTTACAACCACTTTAAGATGACTCTCATAGGGAAACACTGAATTTGGCATGTCATGTGACATGGGGTCTCACAAGTCGGATCCCATGTCGCAGCAGTATGAACTGAATGTAAGTTACTGTTCACACCGGTGCGACTTTTTGTCTGAGATTTGACAGGTCCAATTTGCATGATAAGTCGCACCCTATTTTCGGCAGTGGAACTGTTCAAATCGGTATGATTCCAATTTATCTGTGCATGAAGTCGTGCCTGAAGCCTCTCTGACCTGCGACTTTAATATCACGCAACTTCAACTTTGGATTTGGCGTGAACGGGGTCTAAGGGAGATTTCGACCTTTCACACTGGGGCGGTTTTCAGGCATTTTAGCGCTGGGAATAGCCTTGGCTAAGTGCCTGAAAATCGCCTCCCATTCATTGAAGTGTGACTTTTCACACTGGGGTGGTGCGCTTGTGGGACGTTCCGAAAACCTGCTAGCAGTATCTTGGGGGCGGGTTGGAAATGATGTATACAGCGCTCCCAAACCGCCCCTGCCCATTGGAATGAATTGGCAGCGCAACAACACGGGAGTTTTCAACTCCTTCTTTAGGGTTAAAAGTTCCCTGCTAGCAGGCAGAAAAGCGCCACTTAAACAGCGGTAAAGCGCCGCTAACAAATGGCGCTTTACGGCAAGCACGTGGCTGCGGCCCCAGTGTGAAAGGGGTCTAAATAGAACTGGAGCACACAGAATCTGGTGCAGCTGTTCGTGGTAGCCAATCCGCTTCTAACCTCAGCTTGATCAATTAAGCTTTGAAAATAATTCCCCCGTCCACACTGAACTCGCATTTCAGTGGGACTTGAAATCTCCCCCCAAGTCCCCCCGAAGTCGCCAAAGGTAATGCAGGAGGACTACTTTTGGAAACCGATGCGGCGTCGCACTGATTGGGACAGTGCCGTTGCAGGCAATAGGCTGCGGTTTGGCATATGATTTGACCTGTCGAATCGCATGTCAAATCGCACCTATGGGAACGGGAGCTTAATCCTGGAAGCTGATTGGTTTCTATGCACAGCTGCACCAGATTCTGTGTGCTCCAGTTTTAGTAACCCCCTCTTTCCCCCCTGTCTTTTTGTATGGATCTAGAATGAGCAATATGGATTCATTTGGACGTAATGAGTTTAGTTGTGGATCTCTATGAAGGGCACAGGTTGGGAGCCGGAGCGGAGTGCATGGAAATCCTCACTGACACCGAACTATTCGGCCGGCTATTTGTGCTGAATGTGCGGAGTGGACGACCCCACCCTGCTGGCAGAGCCGGGCCTGTGATTCAGCATCGCTCTCCTGCGACTCATCATGTGTTGCTGTAAATAGCTCTAAGCTCAGAAAGGAAACTCTATCACTGGCTTCCCCCTTGGGATTGACACAGACTACAGGGCATCCTGGGACTCAATGCTAGACCGTTTTATTCCTTTCTTGGATGATGATGGACTGCGGATTGCTCGCTGGGAAGAGATTATTTCCAGTGCAGTTTATGAACTCTATCAGTTATAGAAATCTTTTTAACATGTTGTAAAACTTTTGTGAGCGATAACGAAACGTTTACAGTGCTGGCAATTTCTCATCGCAGTGCTGATCACATGTAGTAACCAAATAGGTTGTATTTCTTGCAAATATTGGGTCTCCCGGGGCACTTGCTTGCCCTATTTTGTATTATTAACGAACTACTTCAGCTCTTGAAGGTTCCCCCCCCCCCTTCATGACCAGGCCATTTTTTGCGATACGGCACTCCGTTACTTTAACTTACAATTGCACGGTCGTGCGACTCTACCCTAATAAAATTTACATCCTTTTTCCCCACAAGTAGAGCTTTCTTTGGTGATTTTTTGATCACCTCTGTGGTTTTTATTTTGTGCTCTATAAACAAAGGTCGACAATTTTGAAAGAAAAAAAATTGTTTACGCTCTGCTATAAAACATTCACAATAAAAAAAAATGTAAGAAAAATCTAATTTCTTCATCAGTTTAGGCCAAAATGTATTGATTGGTTTGTGCAAAAGTTTTAGCGTCTGCAAACTATGAGATATTTTCATGGAGTTTTTAATAGATTCACCCTCTTTATTTGTCCTGTTTACCATTATCATTGAAAGTGAAAGTAAAAGAAAATCCTAAATTTTGGGTTGTCCCCAGAACTGTAATAGAGGGGAAGTCTTCCAATGGGAACACTAGTACTGGTAACCTGGGGGTCCTAAATTGCTTTATATCAAGGGGGTACTGTACTGCTTTATATCAGGGGGTACCATACTGCTTTATATCAGGGGGTACCATACTACTTTATATCAGGAGGTAACATACTGCTTTATATCAGGGGGTACCATGCTGCTTTATATCAGGAGGTACCATACTACTTTATATCAGGAGGTACCATACTGCTTTATATTGGGGGGTACCATACTGCTTTATATCAGAATGTACCATACTGCTTTATATCAGGGGGTACCATACTGCTTTATATCGGGAGGTACCATACTGCTTTATATCAGTGGTACCATACTGCTTTATGTTAGGGGTACCATATTGCTTTATATCGGGAGGTACCATACTGCTTTATATCAGGAGGTACCATACTGCTTTATATCAGGAGGTACCATACTGCTTTATATCGGGGGGTACCATACTGCTTTATATCAGAATGTGTACCATACTGCTTTATATCAGAATGTGTACCATACTACTTTATATCAGGGGGTACCATACTGCTTTATATCGGGAGGTACCATACTGCTTTATATCAGGGGTACCATACTGCTTTATGTTAGGGGTACCATACTGCTTTATATCGGGAGGTACCATATTGCTTTATATCAGGGGGTACCATGCTACTTTATATCAGGGAGTACCATACTGCTTTATATCAGGGGGTACCATACTACTTTATATCAGGGGGTACCATACTGCTTTATATCAGGGGGTACCATACTGCTTTATATCAGGGGGTACCATACTATTTTATATCAGCAGGTACCATACTGCTTTATATCAGGGGGTACCATACTGCTTTATATCAGGGGGTACCATACTATTTTATATCAGCAGGTACCATACTGCTTTATATCAGGGGGTACCATACCGCTTTATATCAGGAGGTACCATACTGCTTTATATCAGGGGGTACCATACTGCTTTATATCGGGAGGTACCATACTGCTTTATATCGGGAGGTACCATACTGCTTTATATCGGGAGGTACCATACTGCTTTATATCGGGAGGTACTATACTGCTTTATATCGGGAGGTACTATACTGCTTTATATCGGGAGGTACTATACTGCTTTATATCGGGAGGTACTATACTGCTTTATATCGGGAGGTAGCATACTGCTTTATATCAGAAGGTACCATACTGCTTTATATCGGGGGGTACCATACTGCTTTATATCGGGGGGTACCATACTGCTTTATATCGGGAGGTACCATATTGCTTTATATCAGGGGGTACCATGCTACTTTATATCAGGGAGTACCATACTGCTTTATATCAGGGGGTACCATACTACTTTATATCAGGGGGTACCATACTGCTTTATATCAGGGGGTACCATACTGCTTTATATCAGGGGGTACCATACTATTTTATATCAGCAGGTACCATACTGCTTTATATCAGGGGGTACCATACCGCTTTATATCAGGAGGTACCATACTGCTTTTATATCAGGGGGTACCATACTGCTTTATATCGGGAGGTACCATACTGCTTTATATCGGGAGGTACCATACTGCTTTATATCAGGGGGTACCATACTGCTTTATATCAGGGGGTACCATACTATTTTATATCAGCAGGTACCATACTGCTTTATATCAGGGGGTACCATACCGCTTTATATCAGGGGGTACCATACTGCTTTATATCGGGAGGTACCATACTGCTTTATATCGGGAGGTACCATACTGCTTTATATCGGGAGGTACTATACTGCTTTATATCGGGAGGTACTATACTGCTTTATATCGGGAGGTACTATACTGCTTTATATCAGGAGGTAGCTTACTGCTTTATATCAGAAGGTACCATACTGCTTTATATCGGGGGGTACCATACTGCTTTATATCGGGGGGTACCATACTGCTTTATATCAGAAGGTACCATACTGCTTTATATCTGGAGGTACCATACTGCTTTATATCAGGAGGTACCACACTGCTTTATATCGGGAGGTACTATACTGCTTTATATCAGGAGGTACCATACTGCTTTATATCGGGAGGTAGCATACTGCTTTATATCAGAAGGTACCATACTGCTTTATATCGGGGGGTACCATACTGCTTTATATCAGAATGTACCATACTGCTTTATATCGGGAGGTACTAAACTGCTTTATATCAGGGGTACCATACTGCTTTATATCAGGGGGCACCATGCTGCTTTATATCGGGAGGTACCCTAAGGCTAAAATAGGAAACTTTTATTGTGGCACTGTTATTTGTTAAGTAACCAAAATATAAACTGCCGTCTGGTCGATACACAAATCCGCGCTCCAGCGAGCAGCCTGTGGAGGGGTCTCGAAGGGAAGTTTTCCATTACGCTAACTGACTTTAAGGGCCTCAGATTTAATGTAGTGTAATTAGAGACAGCGTGAGCCCTCTGGGGGCTGTAATTACCGATCACCAGGAGAGCAATCAGACATAATTTCTCCATGCAATGCTACACTTGCTAAGAGCCACTTTAATCTCCTTCCATAGACAATTGGCGCATGGGGGTGAAGCCCCCCATCTGCTTGTGTAAGGTTTAATAATCAAATGATTATATAGGTGGAATGAGAACCCAGCGATGGAAGACATTAATGACGATGTTGCTGAGTGATCTGTAATAGAGTATAACAGGAGACTGCTGCATAGATGATCCAAGATTATTACTGTTAGGAATGGCGCGTATGATGCTTCAATAATCTGTGGTTTTCATTATATATCTTTTGAAATATTAGACGAGTTCACAGATGATTGACAGCTTCATTTCCTCCACTTTTCGTGCCCAGCCTCCCGCCTCCTTGATATTGGAAGATTTTTAGGAATGCAATATATCTCATTTTTTCTTTTCAGGTCTTTGGCGAGTATGTGTGTGTGTGTGTGTGTGTATGTATGTATGTATGTGTGTGTATATATATATATATTTATAAAATATACTGCATAAGGGTGAACCTAGTGCGTGAAACAACGTACCTGTTTGTTGTTTCATGCACTCAACACAGAGAGGCAGAACGAGGTGGAAGGTGGATCCCCATTGTGACAGGGAAGTACACAGAGATCTTCTGTTCTTAGTAATCAGGAACACGGATATCTGTGTTCTTCCTGTCAGTCCATCCCCCACACAGTTAGAAATCACTCCCTAGGAGCACACTTAACCCTTTGATTGCCCCTGATGTTAACCCCATCCCTGCCAGTGTCATTTGTACAGTAATCAGTGCATTTTTTTTTTTTTTTTAGCACTCATCACTATATTGGTGTCACTTAGGGTCAGATTTCTCCGCCGCAATGTCGCAGTCCCACTAAAAATATCGCTGATCGCCGCCATTGCTAGTAAAAACAATTTAAAAAAGTCCATAAATCTATCCCATAGTTTGTAGACGTTATAACTTTTGCGCAAACCAATCAATATACTCTTTTTACCAAAAATATGTAGAAGCATACATATTTTTGATGAAGAAATTTGCTTTTTTTTTTTTTACATTTTTTGGATATGTTATTATAGCAGAAAGTAAAAAAATATTGTTTTTTTTTTCAAAATGGTTTTTTTTTTTTGTTTATAGCACAACAAATAAAAACCGCAGAGGTGATCAAATACCACCAAAAGAAAGCTCTATTTGTGGGAAAAAGAAAGACGTCAGTTTTATTTGAGTACAACGTTGCACGACCGCGCAATTTTCAGTTAAAGTAACGCAGTGCCATATCGCAAAAAATGGCCTGCTCATTATGGGGGATAAAACCTTTCCAGGGCTGAAGTGGTTAAAGCCATCCATCCATGTCGCCATTGCAGAGAAATTGCTTTGAAAAACATTCCCCCAGCATTTTAAACCGCAGCCATCTTGATTAAGGGCAGATGACTCTGTTTCAATTGTATTTATTTGATTATTACAAGAATATAACATGTAGAAGTTACGCCCGCGCTAGCTTTGACAATTGTAACAAGAGTTTGTTTGCAAAAGAAGGCAAAGAAGACAAAATATGTAAAAAAAACAAAAAAAAACTCTCCTTAGAGCGGATATAACAGCAACAGATAGGCATGGTCCAGAGGCCATCACGACCAGAGGGTCCTAGGGAGGTTCCCAACAATAATGGGCCTCCCATGGGCCTTACAATATCCATATAGTGGAATAGTATATATCCTATACAAGTTCAAAAAAGGAAGGACCAAGCAGAAACCAAGGGGTGGTTGGGTAGGAGGGTGGCGCAGATGGAGATGTCAAGAAAAGCCAGAGTAGACTGGGGGGAGGGGGGGTAAAGGGGGTCATGAGGTTAGAGGCCAAAAGATGGGTGATGGAGAGCGGGGAGGGAATAAGGGCTCAGGAGCATTGAGGCCGCCCGTGTTAAGTGACCTAGGCTAGCTGGGGGGGATAATTGAGAAGGCATATGGCAGCCATGGTTCCCAGATCTTGAGGAACATCACATGGGAGTCATCGCAAAGGGCAGATGATTAATGTAGCATTTACTCCATGGAATCCATTTGCCCTTAGCTTAGGTATGCAGGCAGGAGGGTGTGCTTAGCTGAGAAAGCCCCTCCTCCAGATGAAAGGAAAAAGAAAAGTCCATGAAGATTCCTGGGATGTATGACGTCATTTTGGCCTAGGCCAAAAAGCAAGAAGCAACTAAAGAAATGTAAAAAAAAGTTTAAAACAAGTAAATGCAACATACCTTCTTACCTATTTAATAAGGCTCCATTCACATTAGCGCGTTTCCAAAATCGCACGATTTCCAGTGTGACTTTGGACTGATGGTAGCAATTTTGATCTGACTTTATATTCTATGGATCAAGGTGGCACCGAAACTCGCACCAAAGCAACGTAGACACCTTTTCAAAGTCTTTCAAGTCAAATTCACACCAATTTGACATTGAAAAAAAATGGGGTGCGACTTTGATCAAAGTCACGTAATTGGGAACAGAGTCTAATGCTAGCAGCATAAGGTTTAAAATATTTCATGTGTTTTTTCAATGACAATGGGCCAGACTAGGCTTTTCTGCAGGAGCACTGGAGCAACGGTCGCTGTATGACTTTTCAGCATTTTGTTCTGGTAATTATGATGCGTGCTAACCCACACGCAGTGAACGCATCACCCGGCAAGTGCCCACCGGAAGAGTCACCGTCTTGCATAATGCGTATTTTACCTTACGGACCTTTTGTGGTGGTTTTCTATTGTCTCGCTCATATGGAGGGTGATTTCGTTTTCTTGTAATTTTTTCTGAAAAATATTCAAGAATTGAAATTAAAAAAAAAAGTCACGTTGAGAGCTTAGATCCGCTTTAATACAAAAGGTCTGCTAAATCTAGGAGCAATGTTTTTTTTTTTCACAAGTACAGTGAGTGAAAAAAGTATTCGATCCCCCTGCTGATTTTGTAGGTTTGCCCACTGACAAAGAAATGATCAGTCTATAATTTTAATAGTCGGTTTATTTTACCAGTGAGAGACGGAATAACAACAAAAATATCCAGAAAACAACATTTCAAAAAAGTGATACATTGATTTACATTTTAATGAGTGAAATAAGTATTTGTCCCCTTCGTAAAACTTGACTTAGTACTTGGTAGCAAAACCCTTGTTGGCAATCACAGAGGTCAGACGTTTCTTGTAGTTGGCCACCAGGTTTGCAGACATCTCAGGAGGGATTTTGTCCCAATCCTCTTTGCAGATCCTCTCCAAGTCATTAAGGTTTTTGAGGCTGATGTTTGGTAACTCAAACCTTCAGCTCCCTCCACATATTTTCTATGGGGTTAAGGTCTGGATACTGGATAGGCCACTCCAGGACCTTAATGTGCTTCTTGAGCCACTCCTTTGTTGCCTTGGCCATGTGTTTTGGGTCATTGTCATGCTGGAATACCCATCCACAACCCATTTTCAATGCCCTGGCTGAGGGAAGGAGGTTCTCAGCCAAGATTTGATTGTACATGGTCCCTTCCATCGTCCCTTTGATGCGATGAAGTTGTTCTGTCCCCTTAGTGTAAAAACACCCCCAAAGCATAATGTTTCCACCTCCATGTTTGACGGTGGGGATGCTGTTCTTGGGATCATAGGCAGCATTCCTCCTCCTCCAAACATGGCGAGTTGAGTTGATGCCAAAGAGTTTGATTTTGGTCTCATCTGACCACAACACTTTCACCCAGATCTCCTCTGAATCATTCAGATGTTCATTAGCAAACTTCAGACGGGCTGTACATGCGCTTTCTTGAGCAGGGGGACCTTGCGGGCGCTGCAGGATTTCAGTCCTACATGGTGTAGTGTTACCAATTGTTTTCTTGGTGACGATGGTCCCAGCTGCCTTTAGATCATTGACAAGATTCTCCCGTGTAGTTCTGGGCTGATTCCTCAGCGTTCTCAAGATCATTGAAACTCCACAAGGTGAGATCTTGCATAGAGCCCCAGACCCAGGGAGATTGACAGTTATTTTGTGTTTCTTCCATGTGTGAATAATCGTACCAACCATTGTCACCCTCTCACCAAGCTGCTTGGCAATGGTCTTGCAGCCCATTCCAGCCTTGTGTAGGTCTACAATCTTGTCCCTGACATCCATGGACAGCTCTTTGGTGTAGAGATAGGAATCTGATTGATTGCTTTTATGGACAGGTGTCCTTATATAGGTAACAAACAGAGATTAGAAGCGCTCCCTTTAGAGCCGGTTCACACAGGGGCGATCCGACTTGCGGGTCGACTTTGCTAGGCGCTTTGAAAGCAACTTCAGCGCGACTTTGGGCAATTTATAGCGCGACTTACAACACGACTTCATGCCAGGCGACTTTGCTGTGGCCAATCAGAGAAGGGAGGGAGGGGGTTGCCCTAAAATAAATTCTATTCTTTTCACTGTGAAGTCGCTTCTGTTTAGATGGGGGATCCGACTTGGAGGCAACTTCCATTGATTTCTATGGGCACAAGTCGGATAGAAGTCGCCTCAAAGTAGTACAAGAACCTTTTCTGAAGTCGGAGTGACTTCAGTAGTGTATATTTAGACCGCTCACATTCACTTCTATGGGATTTCACTTGGCAAGCGACTTGGAGTGACACAAGTCGCCTCCCAAGTCGCTGTAGTGTGAACCGGCTCTTAAGAGAGTGCTCCTAATCTCAGCTCATTACCTGTGCAGAAGACACCTGGGAGCCAGAAATTTTGCTGATTGATAGGAGATCAAATTCTTATTTCACTCAATAAAATGCAAATCAATTTATAACTTTTTTGAAATACGTTTTTCTGGATATTTTTGTTGTTATCCTGTCTCTCACTGTTAAAATAGACTGATCGTTTCTTTGTCAGCGGGCAAACGTACAAAATCAGCAGGGGTTCAAATACATTTTCCCTCACTGTATAATGGCAGCAAAAGAGATTTCCCTCTGAACTCACACAGATCTGTTCTCTTTCCAGCTGGAGGTTCGCCTTCTACCTGTGCGCTTTGATTGGAGGAGTCGCCGTCCTGTATGATGTAAGTCGCATGTTGTGTCTCAGGTTTGCCTAGACAGTATATCATTGGTGGAAGGTGAAACTTGTATGCAATACATATGTAAACTTGGTGGAAGTTGTCCCACTAAGACTCCATTCACACTTGTAGGACTCCAAAGTGGAGCGACTTTGGAATGCAGCTTTGATGCAGCAAAAAATTTAAGTTTTGTCTTTACATACACTTTAAATTATGAGAGATATTATCTGATCACTGTGCTAACTGCTTATTTCCATTATCTTTCTATTACAGAAACCCTGGTTCTATGATGTGTGGGAAGTGTGGGTAGGCTACCCAAAACAGGTGAGACGCTGAAACACTGGGTCTAGAAGTGTTGTGCCTGGCAAAGAATGCAAACACATTGCGGGAGATTTACTAAAACTGGAGCACTCATAATTTGGTGCAGCAGTGCACGAAAGCCAATCAGCTTCTAACTTCAGCTTGTTCAGTGAAGCCTTGACAATACAACCTGGAAGCTGATTGATTTCTATGCAGAGCTGCACCAGGTTTTGCACTCACCAGTTTTAGTAAATTTCCCGCCATTGTTTCAAAATCCTATATATAAAGTTAGCCAATAAAAGATATCAATTAAACTTTAGAAGGCTGTACTTATTGCACTGCAGCCAGTGTGCGCAGGGAAACAGTGCTGTCTCGGCACATCACGCTGTTTACTTCTTTTTTCTTTTTTTATCACAGAACGTTATTGAGATGTCACAAGTGACATTTCAGTGTAGTTCTATTCGCTGCAGCGGCGTAGTAATGTGGTGATTCACATTGCAATATTCTGCACACTAAAAAAAAAAAAAGACTGCATGCAGTACGCAGAATTGCTGTGATGTGAACTCACAGCATAGGAAGCAAGGCATATTCTGTCTGTGCCAGCCATTCTCACATAAGGTTCCTTCAGAGGCTGCTAGGTAGAGCTGCACGATTCTGGCTAAAATGAGAATGACAATTTTTTTGCTTAGAATAAAGATCACGATTCTTGCGGCGTAACCTCATCTTTCACATCATACGAGAAAATCTGACTAACTTTACTGTTTTGTGTTTTTTTTTTATTAATTCATTAAAGTGTATTTTTTCGAAAAGACTGCTACACAAATACAGCATGACATAAAATGTTGCAACAACCACCGTTTTGTTCTCTAGGGTCTCTGCTAAAAAACAAAAATATAATGTTTTGAGGTTCTAAGTAATTTATTAGCAAAAAATGCTGATTTTAACTTGTAAGCCACAAATGTCAGAAAAAGGTTTAGTCTTTAAAGTGTTTGTAAACTCACATAATAAAGACTATGCCAGCCCCTGTATTAGAGCCTGGCATAGCACACTGTTAGTTTTTTTAAAAAAATGAGCGTTGTAAATACCTATTCAGAGCTATCTTTAGGCGGGTCACATGGCTCGGCTCCGATACATGGATACTGCAGGAGGGACTGAGACCTCCCTCTGACGTCAGCTGGGGCGATCACATGCCTGCTCAGCCCCTCCTGCAGTAGCCCTGGAAACTGGCCGAGAGTCATGTGACCGGCCTGAAGATCGGGCTAAACAAGTATTTACAACGCTCGTTTTTTAAAACGACTAACCCAGTGTGCTATGCCAGGCTCTAGTAGAGGGGCTAGCATAGACTTTTTTTATTTTTATATCCCACTAATAGCGGCAATAGCTGCCGGGGGGAGGGGGGGGGGCGGTTACAGAGACACAGGCAGGGAGGAGTGGGAGAGATGAGGGCTGAGAGCAGGGCTGCGGACGTCACAGACAACGGTGGCCAGGGCTCAAAAGCCCCTGGTTTTCATTGTCTATGCAGAGAGGGGGATACAGGAAGTGTCAGGTTCAGGGTTTTTTTTTTTTTTTTTTTTTTTTTA
>BLSH010412836.1:1288981-1300774 GCA_018402905.1 Glandirana rugosa | reverse complement strand
TTTTTTTTTTTTTTTTTTTTTTACAGTTTAGAGGGGGGCAGATTACATAGCACAAGCACTGTGCTGTTTAATCTGCTTAAAACCACTTTTACACTTGTGTGAGTTGTCCTGCAATTTCGGACTGCAAAGTCGCATGACAAGTCGTTCCCCATGATTTCCAATGAGTACCGTTCATATCTGTATGACTTTCAAGTCGTGCCGACTTCAAAGTAGTCCCTGCATTACTTTGGTCCAACTTTGATGCAACTTGAGGGCCATAGACTAAAATGTTAAACCCTCAAAATCTCATGCAAATCGCACCTGAATAACATATGACTTATGTACTACTTCTGTACGACTTTGTAATATGTTTTCATTGAGCCAAAGTTGCAACAAAGTCGGACCAAAGTCGCACTGATCCCAAATCGCATCAAAATTGCAGTAAAATCGCGGCAAAAAATTGTGGTAAATTCGGGTCGCACAAGTGTGAAAAGGGCCTTAAGGGACCAGGATCGGTATTGTTTTTTTTTTCGGGGGGTTAACAAACACTTTAAGTGGCTAAACTGACCTCATTTACACACCAAAGTTCATTCCTAGGATCTAAAAGAACTTAATGTTACAATGTTTCTCTAGCTACTTCTGGTTTCCATCGCAATCCGGAGGTGACGTCACCCAGCTCCGCAAAAGTAGCAACAGAAAGCTATTCTCTGTTAGTCGTTTTAACTCTCTTTATTTGTGGGTGCATTTTTCTTGTATTTTAACCTATGTTCATAAAAATGACTACACTATATTTGGACCTTTTCTCCTTATGAAATTTTATTGGGCTATCCGAGTGGATGTCTCTGGACCTCTTAAAAGGAAAATACAAACGTTATGCCAAGGACCCATCACCTTTTCATTCATGGAGTAGAGGATGCACGGAGGGTTTTAAGCGCTTATGACCTAGATGTTTTATTTTTTTGTTAAAAGAAAGCCTTGTTTGTCCTTCAAAAACAATGCATGTATTACTTGAAAGGGAAGTATGGGGTTAGGGGGTATTACACATTTATACTTGACGAGGTGTATTGGTCCGATGCTGCATCTGTCCCCCGCTGGCTCTAGCACTGAGAACCAAGCGATCTAACACCGCAGATCAGGGCCGGCTCTACCACTAGGCGGCCGCCCAGGGTGCCAATCCCCTGTCCATATACTACCCCAGCCTGTCCATATGCTACCCCAGCTTGTCCATACACTATCCCAGCCTGTTCATATACTACCGTAGCTTTTCCATATACCTGCGGACCACGGCTGGCATGAGGAAGTGAGCCGGTACCGTTATTATTTGTCTTTAGGCTGGGTCCAGAGGCTCAGGAGCGGGCCTGTGGCCCACGGCTAAAGAAAAAGGTAGAGAGGTGCTGCAAAAATCTCCACCTCCGCCACCTCCATTGTATACATGGACAGGGCAAAGGGGAGGAGTCAGGGGCAGAGCCAAAGGGGCAGCAAAATGAGGTTTCGCCTAGGGTGTCAAAAATCCTTGCACCAGCCATGCCGCGGATCGCTCGGTTCTCATAGCTTCCCGAGTTGAGCGCTGCAGACTGTCAGTCGCCGCTGTCTGCTCTGCCCTCTCCTCGCTCACTGGAGCGCTGGGCTGTCGAGGGAGCGGCCGGCCCGGACGCTCTCAGCGGCCCACTGAGAGGCTGAGCTGGGTGCCAGTCCAGGCATGTAGGTGGATCCCGACCCTATTGTTGCGATCTTGCCTGAGCCTGGACCGGCTCCGTGACATCAGTCGACAGCGGGCTTGGGTCACATGAGTGCAAATCGAACTGCACTCCTGTGATCCACAGGAGAAGTACTGTCGTGGGAAAAAAATAGAATACATAATAATATAGCATATACAATTATGACACAACTCATATTATAATTGATTATTAAAAATGACCTTTCCATCTAAATCTGCAACGCTGTAATTTTTCTGTAAAATGCAATATGGCAACCTGGAGGTATTCTGTACACAGATGGTATACAGAACACCCCCAGAAATTTCATTTCCTGCTTGTGTGATTGGCTCACTGATTTTGCCAGAAGTCTGCACTAAGATACAAGTCAGATTTTAGGCATCCCCTGCAAAAATTAAATTTTTGGTGAGATACTCCCAAAGGGACATCATGTCTAAAGAGATGCAGATCCTGCCACTTTCCTCATTAGAGCCCTACAAGTGCAGCAGCTGATTGATAATTATAAAATCACTCCTATTCACATTCACTTTGCACAGAGACACAGAGAAACAAACAGCTATTTTTTCAGAGTAGAAACAGTTGGCAATCTGCAACAGTGTTTGTTCCTTGCAATGTCTATCACCCAGTATTTTATCATGGTCACGTGATATTTTAAGTTCTTTCAAGGTTTTATTCAGTATGTGCAAAGAG
Source organism: Glandirana rugosa (assembly GCA_018402905.1). NCBI lineage: Eukaryota > Metazoa > Chordata > Amphibia > Anura > Ranidae > Glandirana > Glandirana rugosa. The sequence goes on along the minus strand of BLSH010412836.1, from coordinate 1,298,390 downwards.
AGATCACACAAATACTTAAAAGTATAACATTTATTAAAAGTAATGACAGATACAGATACAGATAAAGATCACAGTGGTGTAGTGGATAGCACTTTCGCTGGCAGCAAAAGGGTTGCCGGTTCGAATCCCAACCACAACACTACCTGCTTGGAGTTTGCATGTTCTCCCTGTGCCTGCGTGGGTTTCCTCCCGGTACTCCAGTTTCCACTCCAAAGACATGCTGGTAGGTTAATTGGTTCCTGTCTAAATTGGCCCTAGTATGTGTTTGTATGAATGTGCGTTAGGGACCTTAGATTGTAAGCTGAGGGTAGGAACTGATGTGAATGTACAATGTATATTGATATAATATATAATATAATATAATGCGTAAATTGACAGCGCTATATAAGTACCTGAAATAAATAAATAAAATATCAAGAATACTTAAATACTTAACTATAAAGGTGCTTGTTTCCACGGAGCCCCCCCCCCTTTTAAGGCGTGGACAGATGGAGATGGGACTAGCCTATGCCAGCCTGGGCTGCAGTAGATACAGGCTAGTATGTGAGTAAAATGACCAATCACAGTTGTTTGGACAGTGATATCACCTTTTAGGCGGGATAGTGGGCTTGGTCATCCTGCATTCCTTAAGCTTTACATCAGCAAGGTTAAACAATACACAATACATATGACCTTATATGGCCCTTTGACCATGGGCTTAGAATTCATTAGTGAGCCACAATATGAACCAACAATAATAGGGAAATATGAAATGTGCAATTTCCCCAACATCCAGATGGGAATGTTTTTTCTCCCCAACAAAAGTGGAGTTACATTTTAACCAGTACAGATCTATAGCTATAGCTGAAAGACGGCTACAGCGCGGAACTAAATTGCCGCGGGGACGTCCGTCTCTTTGCACACTCCCCCCACACACTCACAGCCGGCAGCGGCGCGCTCTCGTGCCAACTGCACGCTGCGTGGGTGAGCCTGCGGATCGGGCGCATCTCGATGACCGCTGGTGACCCGTGATCACCTAATGGAGAGGCAGAACGGGAAACCGCCAATGTAAACACGGCGGTTCTCCGTTCTGTGAGGGGGGACATGGCAGATCTACTGATCCCTATGATCCTGATCAGTTAGATCTGTTCTGTCTCAGCCAGCCCAGCCCCCCACACAGTTAGAACACAATGAGGGAACACAGTTAACCCCTTCATCGCACCCTCAGTGTTAACCCCTTCCCTACCAGTGACATTTATACAGTAATCGGTGGCTATTTAAATTTCTGATCGCTGTATAAATGTCATTGGTCCCAAAAAAAGTGTCAAAAATGTGCACATGTCCTCTGCAATACCGCAGTCCCAATAAAAATCGTAGATCACCGCCATTACTAGTAAAAAAATAAATAAATAAAAAAAACCGCCATAAATCAATTCTCATAATTTGTAGACGCGATAACTTTTGCACAAACCAATCAATAACATTTTTTTTTTTAACCAAAAATATGTAGAAGAATATATATCGTCCTAAACTGGTGAATACATTTTTTTTTTATATATATATATTTTTTTGGATATTTATTATAGCAAAAAGTAAAAAATAATGTTCTTTTTTCAAAATTGTTGCTCTTTTTTTTGTTTATAGCGCAAAAATAAAAACCACAGAGGTGATCAAATACCACCAAAAGAAAGCTCTATTTGTGGGGAAAAAGGGACGTCAATTTTGTTTGGGTACAACGTCGTGCGACCGCGCAATTGTCAGTTAAAGCGTTGCTAGGGATAGGTTAGACCCCCTGTTATATTTTTTTATTTAAAGTGGTTATAAAGGAAGTATAAAAAAAAACCACAAACCTGTCTATACCTACCTGCTCTAGTGGCCCCGATCCTTCTCTTCTCTGGTCCCCCGCCAGCGCTCCTGACTCCTCCTCTCTTGCTGGTGCCCCCAATAAGAAACTGATTCCTATGGGGTGTTCTATCGAAAAGTGCATCCCATCGGATAAAGCCTCAGACGATCTACACATGATCAGCTCGCGTGAGGCAACACTGCACATGCACAGATAGTCAGAGGCATTATCCGACAATCTGCAAAGGGAGAATGTAATCGTGCAACACACCGAAATCTGCCTGTCACGTGATCGGTCTATTCTCCCACATGAGCAGAGAGGCAGGCAGAATCTGCCGATTACATTCTATTTGCAGATCATCGGATGATGCCTCCAACGTCATGCTAGCTGATCAACAAATCAGCCGGAGTGCCGTTGTGTCCTGTGCATGCGCAGAATGTCGGAGGCATTATCCAAAGGGGATACACTGTTCGATAGAACAGAGGCACTCGTGAGGGCCCGCTGCCGCTTCTATTAACACAGACCGCAGTATTCAGCCCAGCCCTGCCCTGCCCCCTGCTCCCTCGTCACTGGAGTTCAGTGGCGGCTGGTGCTATATATTTGGGGGGGGGGAGTGGCAAACAAGACACCCGTCGAAACCCCCCCGGTCGGTCGCTAGCTCATCTATCCCCCCACCACACCAGCCCTGCACTTACCCCATCTAGCAGCTTCGGCTCCTTTCTGTGTCTCTTCCTCCTCTGCGGCTTCCCTCCTCCTTCCCTCAGTGGCCAATAAGATTGCTTTGTGTCTGAAGACCCGCTTCCTGATTGGCTGAGTGGAGCAGCGATCCTATTGGATATTGGTTGGGAGAAGAATCAGGAAGACAATAGCGAATATTAATTTGCTGTTGTCACACAACTGGGTGGGCTCAGGGCACAGTGCTCTGCACCCCCAGCCCACCCTTTTTTGAAGCCAATTAGAGCCTTGGGCTGTAATCATGTGTTTCAAAAAAAAAAAAAAAAGCCTCCATTGAAACCCATGCTTCCGGCACCCTGCATGTAGATTAGAGGCTGCACGCATGGATTGGGGCGGCGCCCCTAATCGACGGGCCGCCGCCGCTGCTGCAGTTGATTGACAGGATTGCCAATGGCTCCCGCTGCTATTGATCTTCCCAGGGAGGAGGGGAAAAGCCAGGAGAGCCACAGTGCCGGATCGCGATGGGGAATAAGTAAGTATAAGAGGGGTGAGGGGGTGAGTCTGCGATACAGAAGTTTTTTTTACTTTAATGCATATAGAATGCATTAAGGTAAAAAAGCCTTGAGACTTTAGAACCACTGTAAGTTTATGTTCTCCGATTTTTCTTTTCTTGTAATGAAATTCCCTTTCAGTACAGACGCTTACTTCTTTGGTATGGCCCAGTTTGCAGAAATTCTAATAGGGTGGTTCAACCTTCTGTGTAAATTGGCTTCCCCAGTGTGTTCATAACATGTTTGCATAGATGATTTTGGTTGACACGTATTATTTACCTTTGTCTTTTGCTTTTGGCAGGAAGTGCTAACATCCCAGTACTGGTACTATGTGTTAGAGCTGAGCTTTTATTGGTCCCTGCTGTTCAGTGTGGCCTCTGATGTCAGAAGAAAGGTGAGACAATATTTCCATTCTAAGTACTGTTCTCCTGTTTTAAATGTTTCTGTGGCTTTAGTATTCCACTAAATAGTCATCCGATCAGCTACTGCCATCCCAGCATATTGCATAGTAAATGTTTCCATCCGCCTATCCAGCAGCTTGTTGTCTGAGTGAGGACAGACAGGAAATCAAAATGGGACCAGAGACTCAGATTGTAAATCCTACAATGCTCTTTGTACATGGGGAAAGCTGGAGGAAATTGGAAGCTTTTCTTTTTTGACTTTGCATAAATTTCAGACTGGATAATGCCAGAAGAAATGTATAATAAAATAACATCAAAATACCTTTTCCTGTTGTAAGGCCTCATTCGCATGGGTGTAAAGTGCAAGCGTGCAGCGCTCAAGAATATCACATGAGGAAAAAAAATCCAGTCCATATAAGAAGGGAGCAACAGCTAGTCCATATAGAAAGAAGTCCAATCAGGGTGCTGGACAGCTATGTGCAAGGTAATGTGGTATAAGGTGCTTAAGTGCTCATTATCTTCCACCTGTAATAATGGCTGCTCACCTCCACTCTGTTATCTTCATTACAAAGACCAGAGATGCCTCTGCCTATATTAAGAAGAAGGCAGGACCCACTCAGGACAGCATACACCTCCAGATAGGACTTTGATAGATTCACTGTATAGGCTCACCTCCGCTCCTCCACACCGTTCAGACAAGTACAGATCATATAAATATCAAAATAGGCAGAATAGTGTTCTCTGTATAAAACCTAATGTTTATTAAAATATATAAGAGTACACTCACAAAAATAGCTCTGCATCCCAGTGCTCGGCAAACAGGCTCAGATCGCGATCTCAAATAACATGCAGATGGGTCCGTTCATAGGACTCAAGCAGCACTGGCTGCGGGTGACGTCAGGCTCCTTCTCAAACGTCCATACCGGTTACGTTCCCTACAGGAACTTCCTCAGCAAAGGAAATTACATTTAGCACCCGCTCCTAAAGGACCTCCTGACCCAGGAAGCACACAGGTCACCCAGAGACCGGAAGTTACAATTTATCTAGGTGTCACTAATAAAAAATAGGTAATATGTATAGTAAAGCCTAACGATGGGAATTTACAATTTTAAGAAATATTATTTGTCCTAGTTAATGATTTTTGTGATGGTGGATATGAGTAGCGCTGGTGGCGTTTAGATGTCGTTTGTTCATTATATTTCTATTCTTCAAATTCGTTAGGCTTTACTATACATATTACCTATTTTTTATTAGTGACACCTAGATAAATTGTAACTTCCGGTCTCTGGGTGATCTGTTGTGCTTCCTGGGTCAGGAGGTCCTTTAGGAGCGGGTGCTAAACGTCATTTCCTTTGTCTGCTGAGGAAGTTCCTGTAGGGAACGTAACCGATACGAATGTTTGAGAAGGAGCTTGACGTCATCTGCAGCCAGCTCTGCTTGAGTCCTGTGAACTGACCCATCTGCATGTTATTTGAGATCGCCATCTCAGCCTGTTTGCTGAGCACTGGGCTGCAGTGCTATTTTTGTGTGTACTCTTATATATTTTAATAAACATTAGGTTTTATACAGTGAGCACTATTCTGCCTATTTTTATATTTATTTGATCCATACTTGTCTAAACGGTGTGGAGGAGCAGAGGTGAGCCTACACAGTGAATCTATCAAAGTCCTATCTGGAGGTGTATGCTGTCCTGAGTGGGTCCTGCCTTCTCCTTAATATAGATAGGCAGAGGCTTCTCTGGTCCTTGTAATGAGCATCCCAGAGTGGAGGTGAGCGGCCATTATTACAGGTGGAGGATAATGAGTAATTAAGCACCTTATACCACATTACTTTGCAAATATCTTGCCAGCACCCTGATTGGACTTCGTTCTACATGGGCTAGCTGTTGCTCCCCTCTTATATGGACTGGATTTTTTTCCTCATGTAACATTCTTGAATACTGCACGCTTGCACTTTACATTATTGATTTGTGGGACTAGTATATACCTGTCGTGTACAGCTGCTCTGTGTGTAGGATCCTTTAATTGCACTGATTGATTCCCTTTGAGTTTTATTCACATGGGTGTACCTATCCGTACACCTGTGCGAAGGGCACATTCAGGCAAAGGTAGTCCCATTATGTCTAAACAGCCACTGGTCTCAATATGACAGTCGTGCAGATGAGGGTGCATGTGCCTGAAGGCAGACCGTGTGCATATGAGGACATGCACTCACATGGCTGTCTGTGTCCATACAGCCACTCTGTCCCAGTAGACGTAAAAGGGTTTGCCCGCAGGAGGGGGATGCAGGGGAACACCTGTGCATCCCATGCAGGCAAAGATGGCCCTTCTAAAGGGTGAACAAATAGGTACACCCGTGTGAATAAGGCTTAAATAATGTATGATAAAGTGGTCCGCATTGTAAAAAAAAAACCTAATGCTACAAATGAGAGAAATTTTACCTACTTTAGGTTTTGTTTCTCCTTCCGCTTTTCTTATGCAGCAGCTTCTGCTTTGTTTGGATACAGTAAGGAAAAGTTGGAACCTAAGAAAAGATAAAAATTGTAAAAACCAGACTAAGGCCCCTTTCAGATGGAGCGGATCCACCTGCTCAGCATATGATGATCTCTCCGTTGATCCCCCACTGAGCGAGCAGATGACAGGTCCGTGTCCACTCCGCTGTGCAGAGCAAACATGGACAAAGCCTGTTCTCCTCTATGAGGTGGTCGGATGGAAACGGACTGCATGTCCGCTTTCATCCGATTGTCATGCGATCCGCCAGATGAATGGCGAACCTATCGCAATGCGTCTGTTTTTAGTGGATTTTATCAGATCGGATGCCCAGCGGTTGTCAGCAGACACAGGTCCGCTGACATCCGCCACCCCATAGAGAACAATTGATGGTCCGATCAAGTCCCCCTGAAGAACTGACAGGCGGACCCGATCAAGTGCACAGATGTGAAAGGGGCCTAAAGTTCAACCTTAATGTATCCCTAGATGAATTGCGTATGTGGGAGATCCAGCAAATCATTTGACACATAGTAAAGTAATGCTTTATTGAAAACCTAGAACATATATAATCTGACTGTGTAACTTCTAAAACCATAATTGGCCTATAATCAAAAACCCAGCTATAGCCGCTGTGGGATATATTATTTGTGTGTAAAGCATCACTCCAATAAAGCAACAAAATTGCATGAATGGAATCCTAAACAAGTATATATACCACGATGGGGGGCATAGTCCATATTAACTGTATAGCTGTATCACATGAATAAGACCTCTCATCCATATTGGTATCCAAAGATGGGCTTCAGATGACCACTCAGAGTCTATGAAAAAAAAACCTATAATGGAATATACAGTAGGAGCAACCCACATGTGGATAGTGTAGAACTAGAGTGAGTTATGGCAAATATGTTTGAGATCGTTGGAGGACTCCCAGGGAAAGATGCCCATGTCATCACTTGTATCCGTGTGTGTAGCTCATAAAATGTCACCTTAAGTCACCCCCTGTTGGCAATTAAATTCACATAGGAAAGTTGTTCAGTCTGTTTGAAGCAAAGCTTGTAATTGCCTAATAGGAGAGCCACCAGCTTGATCAGTCACTGGAAGACTCCCAGGGAAAGGTCTCCATCTCATCACATGTATCCTTCTGCTCAATTTATTGCATGGCACCTTGAGTGATCATCCCCTGTTAACAGTTAAATCATCATAGGCAGTGGCAACTGGTGCTCCAAATTTTGGGGGGGTCGGCACAAACTAAACAGCCCCCTAACCCCCCCCCCCCCCCCGCGGGAGACGAAAGGCAGTGATCACCCACCACCTGCGGGGGGAAACACTGTGAATGTGCCATGAGAATACTGCCTTACCTTATGGAGGCACGGGGAAGGAAGAGCCTGGGCCGCTCTGACCGATTCTCCAGCGACCACATTCTCCTCCCAGCCGCACAGAAACAGGAAGTGTGTCCTGAGACACGATTGGCCAGGGAGTCCTAAGACTCCCTGGCCAATAGGGGCTTCCTAATTGGCCGGGAGGAGAATGAGGAAGACAATAGCAAATATTAATTTGCCATTGTCACATAAGTTGGTGTGCTCGGGTGCCCCGAGCCCACCCTCTTTTGAAGCCTATTAGGGCATAGAAATCCATGCATCCGACGCCCTGCGTGTAGAATAGGGGGCCGGACGGATGAATGGGGGGGGTTGTGGAGTTGCCTCCACTGCTCATAGGAAAGTTCTTAAAACTGTGTTAAGCATAGCATGTGACCCCTTTCACACGAAGGCACTTTTCAGGCACTTTCATGCTAAAAAAAAAAGCGCTTGAAAAGCTCACGAAAACCTATTTCCATTAAAATCAATGAATGCTTTCACACTGGGGCAGTGCGCTGGCAGGGAGGTGAAAAAGCGCACATCTCCATTGAAATGAATGGAATGCTCTTCAAAAGTGCCTGAAAAGCTCTTCAAAAGCACCTGAAAAGCTCTTCAAAAGTGCTCAGTGTTTTACTGGCAGTTTAGAAGCACCTCCCCAAATGGAGGGAGCCACCGGCTTAAAGGACAAGTTCACCTTTTGTACAAAAAATAATAAATGCACATCTTTTTGCAGGTAAAAAAATGTGCATTTATTATTTTTTGTATTAGGAGCCTGTAAAGCATTGCGCCAGTGATCAGGAGATTGCTGATGCCATGCAGGTCTCCTGCACACTGTCAGTGTATCAGCTTACCTGTGCATAGCTGACAGGAAGACTCAATGTACTACCACAGCACTCCACAATGCCATGGTATTTCATTGAGAACTACAAGCCGACAGGCGCTTGTGCATCATCTTTAGAAGAGGCTACCTTCTGTGAGGACAGCCATGAAGACCAATTTGATGCAGTGTGCGGCGTATGGTCTGAGCACTGACAGGCTGACCCCCCCCCCCCCACCCCTTCAACCTCTGCAGCAATGCTGGCAGCACTCATACCTCTATTTCCCAAAGACAACCTCTGGATATGACGCTGAGCATGTGCACTCAACTTCTTTGGTCAATCATGGTGAGGCCTGTTCTGAGTGGAACCTGTCCTGCTAAACCGCTGTATGGTCTTGACCACCGTGCTGCAGCTCAGTTTCAGGGTCTTGGCAATCTTCTTATAGCTTAGGGACACAGGTGTCAAACTGGCGGCCCTCCAGCTATTGCGGAACTACGAATCCCATGAGGCATTGCAAAGCTGACAATTAGAAGCATGACTCCCACAGGCAGAGGCATGATGGGACTTGTAGTTTCGCAACAGCTGGAGGGCCGCCAGTTTGACACCTGTGGCTTAGGCCATCTTTATGTAGAGCAACAATTCTTTTTTTCAGATCCTCAGAGAGTTCTTTGCCATGAGGTGCCATGTTGAACTTCCAGTCACCAGTATGAGAGAGTAAGAGCGATAACACCAAATTTAACACACCTGCTCCCCATTCACACCTGAGACTTTGTAACGCTGAGTCACATGACACCAGGGAGGGAAAATGGCTAATTGGGCCCAATTTGGACATTTTCACTTAGGGGTGTACTCACGTTTGTTGCCAGCGGTTTAGAAATGAATGGCTGTGTGTTGAGTCATTTTGAGGGGACAGCAAATTTACACTGTTATACAAGCTGTACACTCACTACTTTACATTGTAGCAAAGTCATTTCTTCAGTGTTGTCACATGAAAAGATAGAATAAAATAAGATTTGGCGACCGTTGTTTGCACTCATGTGGGGATTCACTTTTACAGGTTTAACCCGGGTTAATCGGTAAAAGGGAGGGACCACAGTACACTGAGTCGCAATGTTTCAGAGTCCACACTTACCCCTCGTCCACACAATTTAAACCACAATAGCGAGAATGAGAGAGTATGACCACTGACCTTCAAGTTGTACCGTGGAGTACCGTTTCTTGAGAGACTCCTAGACTTTTTTTCTTAACAACGAGATGTATTTCTACCGGATTCGGTGTCCACAGTTTGACCGCCG
>BLSH010412836.1:1269095-1279337 GCA_018402905.1 Glandirana rugosa | reverse complement strand
TCTGCATTTTGGAGAACAAAGAGGGAAGGCATACGAGTGATTCTCATTGCACCGCACTGGCCCAGGAGGGCATGGTACTTGGACATAGTCAGTCTTCTAGCAGACTCTCTGTGGGTCCTGTTGGATCTCCTTGATCTTCATTCTCAATGATCTGTGTGCCATCCTGCTTCATGGTCGCTGGCTTTTACAGCTTGGCTATTGAAGCCCAAGCCTTGAGGGATAGTGGTCTTTTGGACTTCGTGATTCCAAGGCCAGAAAGCCCTCATCCTATAGGGTTTACTGCTGCACATGGAAATAATACTTTGCTTGGTGTGAAAAAGGATAAGTTTCATCCCAGGAAATACTTCATGGCAAGGGTTTTATCCTTCTGTCAGGATTGGATAAGTCCTTGGCCCTGAAGGCTTTTAAAGGTTGGGTTTGTGCCTTGACAGTGCTCCTTCAGAGAGCCTACTAGCTTCCAATTCCTGGGTTGGAGCTTTTGTACAAGGGGTGATACATTGTACCATCTGTATGCTCTCCTTCGACTTTGTAGTATCTAAACCTGGTGATGTCAGGCCTTCAGCAAGCCACCATTTGAGCTTTTTCAAGACATTTCTATGCCTTCCTTTTCTGCAAGGTTGCCTTGCTTTATCACTACAATTAGTAGGGTGTTTGACCTTGCAGCCTTATCCTGTAAGGAACAGTTTTATTATTCACAAGGATAAGGTTGTTTTGAGACCTTGGACCTTCTACCTAAGGTGGACCCAGGACTTCATCTAAACCAGGAAATAGTGTTGCTTTCCTTTTTGTCTGGCCCCTAAGGAGACTACTCTCCACTGCCTGAATGTAGTTTGGGATGTGTGAGTCTGTCTCACAGCCACTGTCTCGATTTGTCAATCTGACACTCCGTGATACCTGAGAGGTCCCGGAGGGGACAAGCTGCCTCTCGATCTACAATTGCTAGGTGTATTCGGCAGATCATTACTCAAGCATGTGCCCTGAAAGGGAAGGTTCCCCCCTTTCCCAATTCCCTGTGAAGACTCACTCCACCAGAAATATTGGTGCTTTGTGGGCCCAACCCTCATAGGATTGCTTTTGAATGTCTCAATTGTCTAAGAATTACCTCTCTTGTGTAATGTATGATTAACCACTTAGCGACTGCCCTACAGCAGTTTTGCAGCTACAGGGTGGCAGCTGTGCACAGGATCATGTGTATATATACGTGATCCTGCACTTCCAGGTAGGGGGCGCTAATGCGCGCCACTGGCGGCTCACTCCCACTGTGATTATGCACAGTGGAAGCTGATCGGCGGGTACTGCGGGCTCTATGTCCACCGTCATCCGCTGATCATCAGCCATAGAGACGGAACTGCAATCTGCAAACAAGGCAGATCACTGTTCTGTCAGTAGGGAAGACATTGATCCTGAGTTCCTGCAAAACAGGTACTATAATCCATGCCTTCCCCTAGTAAAAGCTCCTCCCACAGTTTAGTAAAACACTGGCTATGCACACGGTTAACCCTTTGATCGTCCCTGATGTTAACCCCTTTCCAGGAGGGAATTGGTACAGTGACAGTACATAGTTTTAGCACTGATTACTGTATTAGTGTCATTGATCCCCAAAAAGTGACAGAATTTCTGCCGCAATATTGCAACCCCACTATACGCCGCTGATTTCCGCCATTACTAGTAAGTAAATAAATAAATAAAATCCCATAGTTTAGCAGGGAACCAGCCGAGATTTGAACCGCGTGTGGGCAGGCTGAATGTACCAAGTTGACTGATCAACTTGGGTACAACCAGCCTGCTGGATTCACTTATCGCTAGCAGCTGCTATAGCTGCTAGCAATAATCACGGTCTTCTCCTGGCCGGGATGGCTGTCCCCATCCGCCCCTGCCGGAAGCAGGTAACTGCTCGGCAGGAGGGACTCCCCTTTCAGCACTGTCTGTGTTGATGGGGAAATAGTGCAAATTTCTTTCCTGCAACCCGTGGTTGCAGGAAAGAAATTTGCACCATCTATGACCTGCCTAAGGCAAGCCTGAAGGTGGGTAGGGTTATGCTGGGCTGAGTCAAGCTTTGCCATTTATCCAAACACTTAGAGGTGGAGCGTAACCCAATCAGAGGTCTCAAACTGGCGGCTCTCCAGCTGTTGCGAAACTACAAGTCCCATGAGGCATTGCAAGCCTGACCGTTATAAGCATGACTCCCACAGGCAGAGGCATGATGGGACTTGTAGTTTTGCAACAGCTGGAGGGCCGCCAATTGGAGACCCCTGGTCTAACTATTCTGTTTCCTGTGAAAGGGGTTTTACTGGAAAGTAGAAAAATCCCATTATTATTTTCACTATGGAACCTGAGCATAGTTCCAGGTTAGACGGCATTATACACGACCAGCAACATGCTGCAGTAGTTCTCTTAGATTTTGGCCAGTTGACAGATAATTTAGCATTTATGATGCAGTTAATTTCACATTTTATGCTACTCAAATGAACTGGAGTTTTGTTTCCAGCTTAGCATTATTCGCTCAATTACAAAAACATTATATTTCCCATTTCATTTTTTTGAGCACATATGGTATGCATTTCACATGGGCGTACAGTATGTGTCAGTACAGTTTATAGCCAACATAAAAGGGAACAGGAGAAAAAGACACACAATAGTTTCAAATACCCTTTAAACGAGCAGGTCAGAAGATAATGAAATACATCTAATCCATTTCACATCAATTTATGTTAGCACCATTCCTTTTTACCAGTGTGACATTTCACTCTGTGTATGATAAAAGCCGTTTTACACTAATTGCAGGAACTGAAATAGTATATTTAGCTGCTTGCCTTACCCTCCCTGTTGGGGCCAATTTTCAGCGCCGGTGGAAGAAAGCCCCCCTGCATGTTCAGGCATCCGCAGGCTTATCCTGTTGCTCTTTGTGTGTGTGCCAAGTGAGGATTTACAAGCAGAGTTTTGCAGTAAGCCACAAAGCTCACACAAGCCAGGCAGTGCCTGCAGGAAACTTACAAGCGCACAGACAGGAACAAAGGAATGTTCTGCACTAAGCAGAATGCTTTATGGGAATGTGCTGCTCATGTGCAGAAGCCAAATATTAGAAAACAAAGTTATTTGCGGTGTTAAATACACGTCGGCTCTCAAACTTTTACATATAATAGGGTTAGCCCTTAAACCAGGTAAAAAGTAGATTTGATTGTGCTTATGTTTTTCAAACACAAGGCCAGCAGGCCGAATCCAGCCTGCTAGGCCATTTCATGTTGTCCTCTCACCTCTCTAGCTGTGGCACCCACCTCATCTCAGCAGCCGGCAGCAGAGAGGAGGACAGAACACCTCCACCAGATCCTGCGCTTCTCAGTAGAGCCTTGGGGAGGTTTGACTCTGCTCCTCCACCCCCTTCCCGTCTCAGCAGCAGAGAGGAGGACAGAACTCCTCCACCAGATCCTGCGATTCTCGGTGCAGCCTCATGAAGGCTTAAGTCTGCTCCCCCACCCCCTTCCCGTCTCAGCAGCCGGCAGCAGAGAGCAGGACAGAACTTCTCCTGCAGATCCTGCACCTCTCCATGCAGCCTCAGGGAGACTTGAGTCTTCTCTACAACCCCCTTCCCGTCTCAGGAGCCAGAAGCAGCGAGGAGGACAGAACTCCTCCAGCAGATTCTGCCCTTCTCTGTGCAGCTTCGGGAGGGCTTGTCTCTGCTCCCCCAGTTAGCTTCCCGTCTCAGCAGCTGGCAGCAGAGAGGAGGGCAGAACCCCTCCACCAGATCCTGCGCCACTCTGTGCAAACTCAGGGAGGCTTGAGTCTGCTCCCCCACCCCCCTTCCCGTCTCAGCAGCCGGAAGCAGAGAGGAGGACAGAACTTCTCCAGCAGATCCTGCGCTTCTCCATGCAGCTTCAGGGAGGCTTGTCTCTGCTCCCCCACCCCCTTCCCATCTTAGCAGCCGGCAGCAGAAAGGAGGACAGAACTCCTTCAATGAATCTTGCGCCTCTCTGCTCCCTGGTCTCCACCTCCCCTGGTTTCAGTGTTCAGCAGGCTCTGGCAGCTGACTCCAGCCCTCCTCTGGTCCTCCTCCAGACCCCACAATTCCTGCTTCCCTGCTCTGCCCCCAGGTTCTTCCCGGCAGCAGCACACAGTAGGGGGGCGCACTGTGATGTAAGGGAAGGTGGGGGGCTCTTGACATCTGATGAAAGGAGGAGTGGGGTGCTTTGGGCATCTAGTCTTACAGATGAAACTGGTCTTTTGAGGGCAAATATAATGGCGATGCGACCTGCAATGAAATTGAGTTTGACACCCCTGTTTTAAAGGGTAACACATTGTTATGTTTTTCTTGGATTGAACTTGTATACACTTTAAAGCCCAACTCTGGGCAAATAAAACCGCTCCACTGATGTCTAGGGAAACCATAAAAGGATATTTATCTACCAGATCCTCCATTCCTCCCCACAGCTAGACCTTTCCTTTCAGCATTTGCACCTCCACGCTCTACCGGTCTAGATTCCTGACATCATCAAAACCAGAGCAGGGTCCATAGCACTGCACTGGATGTAAGGGTGTGAGGGATGGACCACTTTGAGATCATGGGAGGAATGCCTGCCGGCAGTGCAGAAGGTCAGGTAAGCAAGCCTAGGTTCACTCATATGCGCTGTGGGAAAGGTAGCGATCCCTATGAGTTTCCTGCACCGCATCACAATTACACTGTGTATGCGATCCGCTTTGGGTTTCAATACAAAGTTAACGACACCCCAAACAGATCGCAAATGCAGTGCGGTTTTGCCTGCACCAGATCGCGTGGTACAAAACAACCATGCAATCCGGTTGTGGTGCGGCTCCAAAAAAGGGAACTGCACTGCTTTGGTGATTGAGCGCATTCAAATGAAAGGGTGCAAATCACACCGCACTGAATCGCATGTCAATTGCACAGGAATGCGGTGCGGTTCCTGTGTGAATCACATGTGAGTTAAGCCTGGTAAACACTATTGTTTTTTTTTTTGGTTCAACCCAGCTGAACAAATAAAAACTGAAGCTGCTGTACTAACTATGCCATGTTAGTACAGCAATCTCCCCCGCTGAGCTATTATGTTCTGACGGGGGTGGCCCCAGCCATTAGCACTAAGTGAATACCGATAGGCAGACTATTTTCGGTCATGCCCCTTCGAATGGCCGGCTTCTGTAGGGACCGGCTGCTGTACACACGGGCCAAAATCCGGTCGATGCCACCCGACATTCGGCCAGTGTGTTATGGGGGCTTTATAGTGTGAACCAGGGCTAAAACCCGGTTTTCTTCTCCACCTAGACAAAAGAAGAGATTAACCCTTGCAGTGTGGGCACAGCCCCACTATAAGGGATAATATTTAATTTGCTCGAAGTTGGGTGTTAAAATTCCCAAATCAAAAGCAGAGTAGTAGTAGCCACTTAGTTTTTTGTGCATATTGTTACTTACCTTGTAGGGCTCCTTAGGAGACCTGAGACATGGGGGGCTCCCCTATACAATCCGTGTCCTCAGTTTCTGATGTTTCACTCTCACCTCCCTACTATTGGTTTACCACCTATAGTGGACTGTCTGACTGACCAGGAGGGGCAGGGCCAACAGCAACTTAACCACTTCAGCCCCGGAAGGATTTCCCACATTAAGACCAGAGCACTTTTTGCGATAAGGCACTGCGTCGCTTTAACTGACAATTGCGCGCTCGTGCAACGTTGTACCCCAACAAAATTGGCTTCCTTTTTTTTCCACACAAATAGAGCTTTCTTTTGGTGCTATTTGATCACCTTTGCGTAATTTCTGATCACCGCTGTAAACAAAAAAGAGCTACAATTTTGCAAAAAAAAATAAATAAATAACAATATTTCTTACTTTTTGCTATATTACATATCCAAAAAAAAACAAACAAATGTATGCATCAGTTTTGGCCTATATATATATACTTCTACATATTTGTGGTAAAAAAGAATCGCAATCGGTGTTTGGTTTGCGCAAGAGTTGCCGCGTTTACAAACCATGAGAATTAATTTATGGCGTTTTTTACTTTTTTTTTTTTTGTTTTTCATAATGGCGCCGATCTGTGATTTTTATCGAGACTGCGATTTTGTAACAGACATGTTGGACATTTTTTACACTTTTTTGGGACCATTGACAGTTATATAGCGATCAGTGCTATGAAAATGCACTGATTACTGTATAAATGTCACTAGCAGGGAAGGGGTTAACCTGCAGGGGGCGCTCTAGGGGTTAACTGTGTTCCCTGTGTGTGTTTTAACTGTGTGGGGGCTGGGCTGGCAGGGGCACCAGAGATCTAACTGATCCCGAGTATAGGGATCAGTTAGATCTCTGTAATGCCGCCTGACATAGCGGGGAACCGCTGTGTTTACATAGACCGTTCCACGCTTTTCTTCTCTCACAGACGATCAGGGAGGGTGCTGCAGACACGAGAGCGTGGCTCGCCCTCTAGCTGCGCGTGCGCGGATCACCGTTTATAGGCAATTCACGCTACGCTGCGAACTTGCAGCAGTAAAAGTACGTGACGTGGTCTTTAAGTGGTTACAGAGGATCTTCACTCCCCACTTTGATGTGTTTTATTGCCCTTCCTACTGGGGATGCACCAATACCATTTTTTTTTTTAGTATTCTCCGATTCCTACCGCAATTGTCAATGGTACAAAGCATTGAAAGGTTATTTACAAATGAAATAATTGTTGATTTTTTTTTTTGCGCTTTTTTCAATGAGAAACGTGTAAATATATGTTAAAGGTGTAAAAATATTAACAAACAAAGCAACAAAAAAAAAAAAAACCAGGAAAATAATAATTAAACAGAGAAGGAGAATAAGAGAGCAAATTAAGGCTGATTAGAGTAAATTGAGGGTTAAGAAGGGGTTAAAACAGAGGAACGTTTAATAAAAAAACTTTTTTTTTTACTTGACAGGTTGCTTTAACCACTTCAGCCCCAGAAGAAAAAGAGCTTTCTTTTGCTGGTATTTGGTCTATCCTCTGCCGTTTTTATTGCGCTATAAACAAAGAGCGAAATTTTGAAAAAAAAATATTTTTTACTTTTTGCTATGATACATATCTAAAAAAAAAAAGTTATAAAAGTTACAAAAGTTATAGCGTCTACAAAATAGGGGATATATTTATGGCATTGTTTTTTTTTTTTTTTTTTTTTTTTTTTACTAGTAATGGCGGCGATCTGCGATTTTTATCGGGATTGCGGCGGACAGATCGGACACTTTTGACACTTTTTTGGGACCAATGACATTTATACAGCGATCAGAGCTAAAAATAGCCACTGATTACTGTGTAAATGTCACTGGCAGGGAGGGGGTTAACACTAGGGGGCGATCAAGGGGTTAACTGTGTTCCCTAGGTGTATTCTAACTGTAGGGGGGATGGGCTAGCAGGAATATGACAGATCTCCCTGTTCACGATCACTGGGAACAGTAGATCACCGTCATGTCCCCTGACAGAACGGGGATCCGCCGTGTTTACATTGGCAGATCCCCGTTCTGCCTCTGTAGAAGGCGATCACGGGTCGTTGGCGGACATGAAGTCCGCCAGACCCACGGTTACGCTCCTGGCCCCCTATCACTCGTGCACAAACTGCTGTACTGCTACGGTGATTTGTGCAGACAAGCCGATGGTGGCAGATCTGCAAGTGGTTAACTAACTTCATCTGCAGATGAAGTTCATCCCTTTCGATCTTTAGATAAATAAACAGAAAGATACCAAAAAAGAAACCATGTATATTTTTATCTCTCTGTTTCAGGCTGATCAATGTTGTTGATAAACATTGCAGGCTGCTTTTTTTTTGTTCAGTTCAGTTTTTTTCAGTTCAGATCCGCGCTATAGCTGAAAGATGGCTACAGCGCGGATCTGAATTGCTGGGGGGACGTCAGCCCCTTTGCGGGTTCCCCGCGCGTGCTCTCGCGGCCACCGCAGGCTGCATGGACGTGCCCGCGGGTCAGGCGGACTCTATGTCCGCTGGAGACCCATGATCCCCTATTAGAGCGGCAGAACGAGGAACCGCCGATGTAAACACGGCGTTCCTCCGTTATGTGAGAGGGGACATAGCAGATCTTCTGATCCCTGTCACCGGGATCAGTTAGATCTGTTATGTCCCTGGCAGCCCAGCCCCCATACAGTTAGAGCACATACAGGGAACACTGTTAACCCCTTCACTGCCCCCTTAGTGTTATTCCCTTCACTGCCAATTACATTTATACAGTAATCAATGGCTATTTAAATTTCTGATCGCTGTATAAATGTCATTGGTCCCAAAAAAGTGTCAAAAATGTCCAACATGTATGCTGTAATATCGCAGTCCCGATAAAAATTGCAGAACGCCGCTATTACTAGTAAAAAAAAAAAAAATAATAAAAACATCATAAATCAATTCCCATAGTTTGTAGACGCGATAACATTTGCGCAAACCAATCAATATACGCCGATTGCGATTTTTTTTTTTTTTTTTTTGACAAAAATATGTATATATACAAGAATATATATCGGCCAAAACTGATGAATGATTTTTTTTGGATATTTATTATAGCAAAAAGTAAAAAATATTGTTCTTTTTTCAAAATCGTCGCTCTTTGTTTGTTTATAGCGCAAAAAATTAAAACCACAGAGGTGATCAAATAATGAGAAAAATTTTGTTTGGGTCCAATGTTGCACGACCGCGCAATTGTTATTCAAAATGCAACATTGCTGAAAGACGAAAATTGGTCTAGGCGGGAGGAGGGTTTAAGTGCCCAGTAAGCAAGTGGTTAATAACCGCTCCAATTGCCAGGACTTTGTTCACACTTCTGCTGTCAACAGGGGAACCCCACTGACAGCTGAATGAGTCGTTGCTTGTTAAGGACGTGGCGATAATTGCCGTCTTTTTTTTTTTTTTTTATGTTTCAGCTGTCAGTGGGGAAATCCCACTGACAACTCGAAGAACCAAGTCTGAAAGTATTGGTTGCAGGTATCGGAGCATTTGCTGATACTTGTGCAAATGCTTCTGTCTCCTGCCATCTGTACTTGGCTTGTTCCCCAGACCCGCTTCTGTCTCCTGCCATCTGTACTTGGCTTCTTCCCCAGACCCGCTTCTGTCTCCTGCCATCTGTACTCTGCTTCTTCCCCAGACCCGCTTCTGTCTCCTGCCATCTGTACTTGGCTTGTTCCCCAGACCCGCTTCTGTCTCCTGCCATCTGTCCTTGGCTTCTTCCCCAGACCTGCTTCTGTCTCCTGCCATCTGTACTCGGCTTGTTCCCCAGACCCGCTTCTGTCTCCTGCCATCTGTGTACTCAGCTTGTTCCCCGGACCCGCCTCTGTCCCTCTGTCTCTGTACTCAGCTTGTTCCCCGGACCCGCTTCTGTCTCCTGCCATCTGTGTACTCAGCTTGTTCCCTGGACCCGCTTCTGTCTCCTGCCATCTGTACTCTGCTTGTTCCCCAGACCCGCTTCTGTCTCCTGCCATCTGTACTCGGCTTGTTCCCCAGACCCGCTTCTGTCTCCTGCCATCTGTACTTGGCTTGTTCCCCAGACTCGCTTCTCTCTTCTGCCATCTGTACTCTGCTTGTTCCCCAGACCCGCTTCTGTCTCCTGCCATCTGTACTCGGCTTGTTCCCCGGACCCGCTTCTGTCTCCTGCCATCTGTGTACTCAGCTTGTTCCCCGGACCCGCTTCTGTCTCCTGCCATATGTACTCGGCTTGTTCCCCAGACCCGCTTCTGTCTCCTGCCATCTGTACTCGGCTTGTTCCCCGGACTTGCTTCTGTCTCCTGCTATCTGTACTCGGCTTGTTCCCCGGACCCGCCTCTGTCTCCTGCCATCTGTACTCGGCTTGTTCCCCGGACCCGCTCCTGTCTTCTGCCATCTGTACTCTGCTTGTTCCCCAGACCCGCTTTTGTCTCCTGCCATCTGTACTCGGCTTGTTCTCTGGACCCACTTCTGTCTCCTGCCATCTGTACTCTGCATACGTGATGTCTTTGCATCATCATTTGGGTGTACCTGGGGGCCGTGACCTAGTTCCAGCTTGCTTGCCAGTCCATCCTGGCCCTGGTGAAGCAGCAGGCTGAAGCCTGTTCCCCAGACCCGCTTCTGTCTCCTGCCATCTGTACTCGGCTTGTTCCCCGGACCCGCTTCTGTCTCCTGCCATCTGTGTACTCAGCTTGTTCCCCGGACCCGTTTCTGTCTCGCCCAGACCCCTTGTTCGGCTCATGTATACCGTCCTCTGTCTTCGCCCAGGCCCCTTGTTCGACTCATGTGTCTACCGTCCTCTGTCTTCGC
>BLSH010412836.1:1240694-1252896 GCA_018402905.1 Glandirana rugosa | reverse complement strand
ATAAATTTTCTATAGGATTAAGGTCTGGAGACTGACTAGGCCACTCCATGACCTCAATGTGCTTCTTCTTGAGCCACTCCTTTGTTACCTTGGCGGTATGTTTTGGGTCATTGTCATGATGGAAGACCCATCCATGACCCATCTTCAGTGTTCTGGCTGAGGGAAGGTTATCATCCAAGATTTTTCAATACTTGGCCCCGTCCATTGGTCTCTCAATGTAACAGTCGGTCTGTACCTTTAGCAGAGAAACCGCCCCAAAGCATCGTTTCCACCTCCATGCTTGACATCTGGCCACAGCACTTTCTCCCAGTCCTTCTCTGAATCATTTAGATGTTCATTGGCATGACTGTACATGTGTCTTCTTGAGAAGGGGGACTCACCGTGTTTGGAGGAAGAAAAATGCTGACTATGACCCTAAAAACATCATCCCTACAGTCAAGCACGGAGGTGGAAACATTTATGCTTCGTTTCTTTGCTAAAGGTACAGGCCTAGTTTGCTGCATTGAGGGGCCAATGGACGAGGCCATGTATTGTAAAATCTTGGTTGAGAGCCTTCTTCCCTCAGCCAGAACACTGAAGATGGGTCGTGGATGGGTCTTCCAGCATGACAATGACCCAAAACATACCACCAAGGCAACAAAGGAGTGGTTCAAGAAGAAGCACATTAAGGTCATGGAGTGGCCTAGCCAGTCTCCAGACCTTAATCGTATAGAAAATTTATGGAGGGAGCTGAAACGTCGAGTTGCCAAGCAACAGCCAAGAAACCTAAAGGATTTAGAGAAGATCTGTAAAGAAGAGTAGACCCAAATCCCTCCTGAGATGTGTGCAAATCTGGTCACCAACTACAAGAAACGTCTGACCTCTGTGCTTGCCAACAAGGGTTTCTCCACCAAGTACGAAGTCACGTTTTGCTTGGGGATTAAATACTTATTTTACTCACTGAACTGCAATTCAGTCTATAACATTTGTATCATGCGTTTTTCTCCTAAGTTCACTGACAGACGCAGCTCTTCATTGACTTGTGGGGTTTATGCTTGTCCCACTAGGAGTTAACTAGGCAGGGAAAAGAACAGCTGGCCCCTCCCATGGGGCCATCCTCTCTTCCCACATAAACCCTCCACATAGCATAGCTCAGTTCTAATGTCTAGTTTGCATAGGCGTTGACCTGGCTCCCTTAGGGGATTTGCGGTCCGGACTGTTAGCGCTTTTTTACTTTTATTATTATTCTTATTTCTTTACTTATTTACTACTACTTCTATCAAGCAACGAAGTCTGTTATCAAGAAGCCGGCCAGGGCATAGAGAGTCGCTCGGACTCTGTACTCTCCCCAGCCTGGCCGACGGATGCAAGCCAGTCCCGCGATATGGGGACCTGCCGCATCGTGCCCTACCGTGCGGGCGGCCTGGGGTGACCCCCCATCTGTGCCCAAGTCCCAGGTTGTGGCCCAGTTCGGGCGATTTCTTCGGCCGGCAGCATCCCGTCCAGGCAGGGGCGGAAGGTCTGCAAACGGGTGGCTACCCGCTGCTCCCGACAGGAGTGGTGAGTGCGAGTTCCTCCCTTCCCCCTTTTCAGGGGCGGAGGGGGGGCCGACACCGTCCATGACGATTTTGCGGTGGATCGCCGCCATTTTCCCGTAGCCGCGGACATACTGAGCAGATGGAGGCATTCCCTCTAGCGCGCAGAGCGGCTATTGACGGTACTGCACGTCCCTCTGCAGGTGGTTTCGGCCTCTAGTGTCTACTCGGTGGCCATATTGGAGTCCCCTGCTGCTGTAAAAACGTGTTGCAGATGTTTTTTTACTTTCTCTTTGGAACGGTGTGTGACTCCTGACAGGTGCAGCTCTTCTGATGATCCTCTCTGCAGGCAGCAAACAGCAAGTATAGCTGGGCTCTCCTGTGGGTGCTGGTGGCGGCGGGTGCAGTCTTCCTGGGTGTCCCTGCGGCTGTGTGGGGGTGCCTTAAAGCTAGTATTCACCTGCATTTTACTGAAGGTGTTTTTTTTGGGGGGAAAAAACGATGGTAGACTATCCCGCTGGGACCGCTGAGGAGGATTCAGCGGCAGCGCAATCTGCGCAAGGGGCCTTTTTGGACCAGCTGCGGGCGGTCTTCAGTGCGTTTCTCCCCAGCAGGTCCCTAGGAAGCGTGCTCCACCCTCCTGTTCTTCTGGGGAGGATTCTGATCCGGAAGTGGCCTCGGGGGTCACAGGGACCCCACTGGACCTCTCAGATGGTGAACTGGGCCCCTCGGATGGAGAGGAGGACCAAGGGGCAGCCCCTTCCTTTAGGGACCCGGCTGAAAGGCGGACAGAGGCGGCGTTAAAAGCTCTCTTCCTGGTAGCAGGCTCATTTCTGCGGCCGGCCCTGGCGTCTGCCATGGCGGCGCAATATCTGGCTGAGCGTATGGCAGAGCTCCAGAATGATCTGGGATGCGCCGCAGAGAGCTGATTTTTTGCACCAAGGTATCAACTACCTCTGTGATGCGGCAGTGGATCTACTGCCTATGTTGTCCAGAATGGCGGTTTTTGCCATCATCCTCAGACGAGTTCTCTGGTTACGGTCATGGTCCGGAGACCATGCGTCCAAAAAAATAAAATAAATAAAGGCCTTGCAGATCTCCCCTTGCAGGGTGGACGTCTATTCTGCCCACAACTGGATGATATCATTAAGGATTTCACAGGAGGTAAGAGCACTTTCCTCCCAGAGCCCCGGAGGCGTGAGTTCACCGTAGACAGGGGCCCCCTGCCTTGGGTCAGAAGAGGTTTTTTTCGCGCCACGGGTGCAGCGGGCAAAGGGACCCGTTCAGGTAAGACCGCTGCAGGGGCCGGAAAACGGCAGTGGCAGCGAAAGACCGAAAAACGGAGGACAAGCCCTCCTCCGCCTGATGGGCTGCCCCCACCCGGGCTTCGGGTGGGGGGACGTCTTTGGGGTTCGCAGATCGATGGCTTGCTCGCATTTCTGACCGGTGGGTCCAGGAAGTAGTGTCCAACTGGTACAGGATAGAGTTCAACACTCTACCCCCAGACAGGTTCTTCCCATCGAACTTATGGCTCTCGGGGCTGTCCAAGGGGTGATCGTGCCAGTGCCTCCAGTGGAGAGGTTTCGAGGGTTTTACTCAAGCCTGTTTGTGGTCCCCAAAAAGGGGGGGGGGTCCGGCCAGTACTGGACCTGAAGGCCCTGAACCGGTATGTGAAGGCGTGAAAATTCCAGATGGAATCAATCCGCTCGGTTGTGGCCGCCCTCCATCAGGGGGAATTTCTGGCGTCTCTGGACATCAGGGATGCGTAACTCCATGTGCCTATTTGTCCACGGCATCAGCGTTTTCTTCGCTTTGCAGTGGGGGACCTCCATTATCAATTCGTGGCACTCCCTTTCGGTCTGGCCTCAGCCCCTCGAGTTTTAACAAAACTGGTGGCCCCAGTACTGGCGTTACTGCGAAGGCATTGCGGTAGTAGCCTACCTAGACGACCTGCTCTTGAGAGCGGAGTCCGCCTCGGCTCTGGAAGAGAATGGGAGAATCACCGTGACCTCGCTGCAGGACTTCGGCTGGTTGCCCAACCTGCAGAAGACGACAGTGTCTCCATCCCGTTGCCTGGAGTATATGGGACCTGGAGTCACACTCGACTTCTCCAGCGAGTGAGTCTGTCTCAGTGGGACAAGTCTCCCCGGTCCTTGGACCTTCTGACCTGCCTGAACTCCCAGACCAGGGCATCTCTGACCTGGTGGCTTAGGGACTCGGCGTTGACCCAGGGAAAGTCATTCCTGCCCCTTCCGTGGGTGATCATCACCACGGATGCCAGCCTTGCAGACTGGGGTGGGATCCTGGGGTGGCTGTCTGCCCAGGGCCGTGGTCGGCGCCGGAAGCTCGCCTCCCCATCAATGTGCTGGAGCTGAGAGCGATCAGATTATGCCTATCTCACTGGACAGTGAGGTTGCAGGGTCGTCTGATCCAGATTCAGTCGGATAATGCCGCAGCAGTGGCATATGTGAACCATCAGGGCGGCACGAGGAGTCCAGCAGCTGCGGCAGATGCAGCTCTGATACTGCGTTGGGCGGAACATCACGTTCTGGCAATCTCCACCATTTACATTCCAGGCATAGGAAAACTGGCAGGCGGGCTTTCTCAGTCGCCAGACGCTGGACCAGGGAGAGTGGTCTCTCCATCTGGAGGTATTCACCCAGATTTGCCGCAGATGGGGGACGCCGGACGTGGATCTCATGGCGTCTCGGTCCAATCACAAGGTGAAGACCTTTGTGTCCAGAACAAAGGGTCCGTTGGCAGTGGCCACGGGCGCTCTGGTGGCCCCTGGGGCAGTTATTGCCTTCTGTACGCCTTCCCTCCGATAAAACTTCTACTGCGATTGATACGCAGGATAGTAGTGGAGGGAATACCAATAATCCTGGTGGCTCCAGATTGGCCTCGGCGCATGTGGTATGCTGACATGGTGCAAATGGTGGTGGACGTTCCCTGGCGACTCCCGCTGCGAGACGATTACTGTCTCAGGGGCCCATCTTGCCCCCTGCTTTACCATTGCTGGCTTTGACGGCCTGGCTTGTGAGTCCCAGGTGCTGAGGGACAGGGGAGTCGCTGACTCTGTGATCCCTACCTTATTAAAGGCTTGCAAGTGTACTTCTCGCAAGATATATCACTGCACCTGGAAGGCTTACATAGCTTGGTGCGAGGCGGAGGGTCATAACCCTCGCTCCTTACGTGGTGTCTAGGGTCCTGACTTTTTTGCGGCAAGGCCTGAAAAAAAAAAAAAAAACTGGCTTTGAGTACTCTCAAGGGCCAGATATCGGCTCTGGCGATCCTTTTTCAGAGACCTTTGGCTTCGCACTCGTTAATTCGTACCTTTGTACAAGGTGTGCGACATGTGGCGCCTCGGGTGAGGTCTCTGATGGCTCAGTGGGATTTGAATTTGGTGCTTTCTGTGCTTCAGAAACCGCCATATGAAAAAAATCAGGGAGATTTCCTTACAATTGCTCTCACAGAAGGTGGCCATCGCTTCCACCAGACGGGTGTCTGAGTTGGCTTCACTGTCGTGCACGTCTCCCTACCTGGTCCTGCACAAGGACAAGGCGGTCTTGCGACCCTCCTTCTTTCTTTCCGAAAGTGGTTTCTTCCTTTCACATTAACGAAGATATTGTTCTTCCTTCATTGTGCCCACGTCCTTCACACCCAAAAGCGTTTGGGTTGCATGCCTTGGATGTAGTGAGGGCCTTACGAGTGTATTTGGCTATTACAGCTTCCTTTCGGAAGTCTGATTGTTTGTGCTGACAGAGGGTCCGCGCAAGGGTTTGGCGGCCTCGTCGGCTACTGTCTCTCTTTGGATTAGACAGACTGTGACCCACGCATATTCTGTTTTGGGCAAGTTTCCCCCCTTTCCGGTCACGGCTCATTCTACCCGGGCGGTTAGCACTTCCTGGGCTTTCAGATACCAGGCCTCGGTGTCACAGGTGTGCAAGGCAGCCACTTGGGACTCGGTTCACACTTTCACTAAGTTTTATAAGTTGATGTGTTAGCATCTTCAGATGCTGCTTTTGGCCGCAAAGTTTTGCAGGCTGCAGTGTAGGCGCGTCTGGCGCCTCCTCAGAGGTTCAGTTGGGTACAGTTGTTATCGTTTACCCACCCCTCTTTTTGACACAGCTTTGGGACATCCCCACAAGTCAATGAAGAGCTGCGTCTGTCAGTGAACGTAGGAGAAAAAGGGGATTTTATTAAAACTTACCGTAAAATCCTTTTCTCAGAGTTCACTGACAGACGCAGCACCTACCCCTCTGTGCTCTGTTTTGGTACGGCTTGTATACGAACTGATGAGCTATGCCATGAGGGGGTTTTATGTGGGAAGAGAGGATGGCCCCATGGGAGGGGCCAGCTGTTCTTTTCCCTGCCTAGTTAACTCCTAGTGGGACAAGCATAAACCCCACAAGTCAAGGCAGAGCTGCGTCTGTCAGTGAACTCGGAGAAAAGGATTTTACGGTAAGTTTTAATAAAATCCCTTTTTTCTGGATGTTTGGTTGATATTCTGTGTCTATCATTTAAAATACACCTATGATAAAAATTATAGACCTTTCATTTCTTTGTAAGTGGGCAAACTTACAAAATCTGCAGAGGATTAAATAATTATTTTCCCCACTGTATGCAGAATACCATCTCTAAATGCCCAACACATGCAAGTTTGAAGCAGATGGGCTACAGCAGCAGAAGACCACACTGGTTGCCACTCCTGTCAGCTAAGAACAGGAAACTGATGCTACAATTCGCACAGGATCACCAAAATTGGACAATAGAATATTGGAAAAACGTTGCCTGGTCTGATGAGTGCGGATTTCAGCTGCAACATTCAGATAGGTTCAGAATTTGGTACATGGTTCCATCCTGCCTTGTATCAGCGGGTAAGGCTGGTGGTGTAATGGTGTGGGGGGTTCTTGGCACACTTTGGGCCCTTAAGTACCAACTGAGCATTGTTTAAACACCACAGCCAACCTGAGTATTGTTGCTGACCATTATGACTGCAGTGTCCCCATCTTCTGATGGCTCCTTCCAGCAGGATAATGCACCATGTCACAAAGCTCCAATCATCTCACCACTGGACAATGAGGTCCCTGCACTCCAATGGCCTCCACACTCCCAACATCTCATCCAATAGAGAATCTTTGAGATGTAACGGAACGGGAGATTGGCATCATGGATGTGCAGCTGACAAATCTGCAGCAACTGTGTGATGCTATCATTGTCACTATGGACCAAAATCTCTGAGGAACGTTTCCAACACCTTGTTGAATCTATGCCACCAAGAACGAAGGCAAAAGGGGGTCCAACCCGCTACTAGCAACCGATGAGTGGATGTTGACATTTGATCCTTCCATCTTGGATTGGCTGGAAAATAGAAATTTTTCACTTACTTTTAGGGCCCCTTTCACACAGGCGAACCAATCGGGTCCGTCAGTCAGTTTTTTTTTTTTTTTTTTTTGGCGGACCCGATCAGACCACCCATTACAATCTATAGCGTGGCAGATTTGGACGGACATCCAATCCAATCCTATCTGCTATAAAACAGACGGATGGGGGAATCTGTTCAGATCGGATGATGGTCGAATGTAAACAGATAGACGGTCTTTTTACATCAGACCGCCCATAGAGGAAAGAGGGCTGCGTCTGCTCTTCATCAGCGGAGTGCACATGGACCTGTCATCCGTCTGCTCAGTGGACAGATCCCCCGCTGAGCCGGCAGATCTGCTGGAGGAGCCCACCCCTGTGAAAAAGCCCTAAAAACACATTTTCTCATGTTTATTGAAGGACACAAGGCCAGCAAGGATCTTGTCTTTAGGGTTATAATACCACCTTCAAGATTAGGACAATTGGCAAAATAAACATCAAAGCACTGCCTAGGGATGACTCCTACTGGTGGCCAAACCCCTCCCCCCACTCTGCTACACTCGGCTCAGTTTTTTTGCCTGGTATCTAGGAGGCAACCAGCTTTTGGCTTGTTTTGGTTACCCACCCTTGGAGGGTCACTGCTTTGGGACCGATGGTCAAGATTCTTGCCAGGCTGTGCCATTCAATAAACGTAAATGAAAACGCAATTTTTTTTTTCTATTCACTAAAATTCCTTTCCCTGAGTTCATTGAAGGACACAGCTCCGGTCCCTCTGTTTTTTGTTTATGTACTGCTTTGTATATAACTGAGCTGCCTGTAGTGAGGGGGTTTGGCCACCAGCAGGGGCTGTGCCTAGCCCTAGGCGGTGCTTTTTTTTTTTTTTTTGCCTTGTGTCCTCATATAATCCACAGTCTTTATTAATGGAAGCCTATGTCCTGTACTGTATGATCAAAGGGGGGGGGGGGGGAAAGAGGGTTAAAGTGATTATAAACCTCAGATATGAAATATGAACAAAGCATATCCCTCTATAGTGTGTCAATCCAGAGCACTAAGTGTCATTTCTGTCTGCTGCCTCCTTCCTCTGCTATCAGCGTGAATCACATCTGAGATGTTTTCTCTTTTCACAAGAGAAAAAAGGTGACAGGGGAGGGAGCTCCAGCACACAGACTGCGATTGACAGCCTCCGCTCCGTTCCTGTGTGGAGAGGGGTGTGTCCCTTCCCTCCAATCAGCTCTCCTCACTGATGCAGCTCTCCACCCCCTGCTTTTCAGAGCTGAGAGATCCTATGTAAATTATGCACTTTGAATGGATGCAGGGGACAAACAGCTGCAGATAAACAGGTACAACTTATGTAGGAGGATTTGTACAATCTCTGTGTATCACCTGAGGCCAGTCACTTCACACGGTACATTTAAGGGTTTACAACCACTAGGGGGCATTACTTTAGAGCTGTGTGATCAGATGGATGAAATCTGTGACATTTTAGCATCTTTTCCATCACAGACCTTGGTCATGGGCCACTTCAGGTTTCCTGAAACTTGGAAAATCCTTGTAAACCGGTCAGCTAAACATTTTACATTTCTTTAAATTGATCTCCCAAATCTTTTTACATTTCTTTGCTGCTGGAAATTATTTATTTTCTTTTTTTCAAGGGACTGGCAGGCCAAGAGTTTCAAGCATTGAAAGAAGCCAGAAGTGTTTGAACTAGAATTTTTTTAACCATTTCCTGACCGCGCAGTATATTTACTACGGCAGTGTGGCGCTGTCCCGCAAATCACCATAAATAAGTGGGGATTCACGGACACGCAGCTAGGGGGCGAGAGCATGCCGCCGGTGTCGCGCTCTCGTGCCCGCCGCACTCTGGAGGAGTGTGCCTGCGGCTCGGGCGGACCCGATGACCTGCCAGAGGGAAAGAATGGGGAACCGCCGACGTAAACACGGCGGTTCCCTGTTCTGACAGGCGGCACCCAAGAGATCTACTGACCCCTGTCACTGGGATCAGTTAGATCTAGCCACTGTGAGGCAGGGTGGTAAACTGGTCCCTGGTACAGAAGATCTGATCAATCTGAAGAACCCACTGGGTGTCTGCCAAAATTATGATGAGGTTTGAGTACCACATTCATCTGGGCCAAATTGGTGCTATGAGAATCACCAGAATGCCCTCCATCTCGAACCAGCTGATGAAAGTGTATTGAGGGAGCTTAGATCAGGTTGTACTGGTCCCGGAAGCTTCAGCAATTTATTGGTTTAACTTAGAAGCCAGGATATTCACATCCGGTGTCCACCACCACCTGTGAAAGAAGTCCTGAAACACTTTTTCGGGAAGGCACCATCCCTCCGGGTTTAGATGTTGCAAACTGAGGAAGTCCGCTTGCCAATTGTGCACAGCTGTAATGTGAATGGTGGGCAAAGTTGGAACTTTGTACAGCCCAAATTTATTGAGCTTATCTTTGCACCACAAGATTCGGATAGCCTGGTAATCAAGTGGTCCAGCATTGAAGGGACAACAGCATTGCTCGGAACTATAGGAGCAATAGGGTTTCCAGCACTCCCTCACAGCTTCTCAGGCTGGTGTCCATCTTCCAAGATAGCAGAAGGAAAGAGGGAGGGATTTCCATGGCTGCATTGCGGAGCCACCAGATTAGATAAACTTGGCTTTGGGTTTCAGGCGCTTTGGTTGGTTTAGAGCAGGGATATGCAATTAGCAGACCTCCAGATGTTGCAGAACTACAAGTCCCATGAGGCATAGCAAGACTCTGACAGCCACAAGCATGACACCCAGAGGCATGATGGGACTTGTAGTTTTGTAACAGCTGGAGGTCCGCTAATTGCATATCCCTAGTTTAGAGAGTGTCCCACGGCACTAAAATGTTTAACATTTTAAAGATCTGGACTGGAATTCAGCAAATGGGACTGCCTTGCAAGAGGCTAATATCAAGACCTCTGGACTGAGCAGTATCAAGAATTAAACCTACATACTCCAAGTTATGAGTCAGGTCCAGTGCTGATTTTTTGGGAAATATTTTGGAAGCAAATAAAAGACACTCAAGGCTTTTAGATCCAAGATAGGGTGAATGGAATGCCCCCATTTGGTTTGAGAATAATGAAGTTTGAATAAAACCCCTAAACCAGGGATATGCAATTAGCGGACCTCCAGCTGTTGCAAAACTACAAATCCCATCATGCCTCTGGGTGTCATGCTTGTGGCTGTCAGAGTCTTGCTATGCCTCATGGGACTTGTAGGTCTGCAACAGCTGGAGGTCCGCTAATTGCATATCCCTGGCCTAAACCTTTCTGCTTTCAGAGCAATGTTCAAGACTCCCTCACTCAAGAGAGCTTGGAGAGCAGCATAGTGTTCTGCTAACCTGTGCAGAGACACAGTACGGTTGGAAAACATGAAGTGAGGTGGAGGGAAAAATAGAAACCCTAGAAATCACAATTTTCAGGCCTCATACAGACGGACGTTTCTTAAAAAATAAACAAAACGTCGGGCCCGACGTCAAGGAAAAAAAAAAAAACGGCGTTTTTCGGCGTTATGTATCGGCGTTAGTGAGCATCGGTGTCAATAGGCGTTTTTTTTTGAAAAAAAAACATCCCTCTGCTTTTTTTCAACCTAAAAACGTTGGCGTCAAAAAACGCCGGTACGGCGTTAGTGAGCGTTTTGCGGTGTCGGCGTCAAAAAACGCCAAAACATTACAGCCTCAGAACGCGCTGGCCGTGGGTTCTAGTTCACTAACACCGACGCCATCTACAGCTCAAAAAAGTCTGCGTTTTTATGGGGCCATTGATTATCATGGAGAGCTGCAGAAAATGCCGGCGTCAAAAAACGTCCGTGTGTATGATGCCTCAGCCATGCTTTTGAGATTCTTTCTAACCAGGTGTCCACAGCTTGGAGGCCAGGAGGCGCATATCCAACAGATGCCCTCCACTTTGGAGAGTGTGTGTGGTTTGAGAGCCCAGAACTTGCTGTGGAACGGAGTCCCAGGTCTAGATCTGGAATGGGAGCCTTGGGAGAAACAAATGTAACTCTTTAGAATTGGAGGCTGGAAAATAATTACCAGGTATAAGCAGGGGGAAACAAATCCAGTTATCGGTCTCCAGTCCCTGAGGAGAGTCACTGCAAGCCATCCAGGGCTGTTCGATAGCGGAGGAAGCCTACCGAAGTGCTCCCTTTGCTTTTAGGATCCAACATGTTTTATTGTAATTAAAGTGAAACTTCACTCTGATGTGATGGAGGAGCTTCTGATGTGATGAGGGAGACTTTATTCATTTACAGTCAGGTCCATAAATATTGGGACATCGACACAATTCTAATCTTTTTGACTCTATACACCACCACAATGGATTTGAAATGAAACGAACAAGATGTGCTTTAACTGCAGACTTTCAGCTTTAATTTGAGGGTATTTACATCCAAATCAGGTGAACGGTGTAGGAATTACAGTTTGTATATGTACCTCCCACTTTTTAAGGGACCAAAAGTAATGGGACAGATTAACACTCATAAATCAAACTTTCAATTTTTAATACTTGGTTGCAAATCCTTTGCAGTCAATTACAGCCTGAAGTCTGGAACGCATAAACATCACCAGACGCTGGGTTTCATCCCTGGTGATGCTCTGCCAGGCCTCTTCTGCAACTGTCTTCAGTTCCTGTTTGTTCTTGGGGCATTTCCCCTTAAGTTTTATCTTCAGCAAGTGAAATGCATGCTCAATCGGATTCGGGTCAGTTGATTGACTTGGCCATTGCATAACATTCCACTTCTTTCCCTTAAAAAGCTCTTTGGTTGCTTTCGCAGTATGCTTCGGGTCATTGTCCATCCGCACTGTGAAGCGCCGTCCAATGAGTTCTTAAGCATTTGGCTGAATATGAGCGGATAATATTGCCCGAAACACTTCAGAATTCATCCTGCTGCTTTTGTCAGCAGTCACATCATCAATAAATACAAGAGAACCAGTTCCATTGGCAGCCATACATGCCCACGCCATGACACTACCACCACCATGCTTCACTGATGAGGTGGTGTGCTTTGGATCATGAGCAGTTCCTTTCCTTCTCCATACTCTTCTCTTCCCATCACTCTGGTACAAGTTGATCTTGGTCTCATCTGTCCATAGGATGTTGTTCCAGAACTGTGAAGGCTTTTTTAGATGTTATTTGGCAAACTGTAATCTGGCCTTCCTGTTTTTGAGGCTCACCAATGGTTTACATCTTGTGGTGAACCCTCTGTATTCACTCTGGTGAAGTCTTCTCTTGATTGTCCTACTTAAGACTTCACAAAGCCCGTTATAATAGGCGAGTATAAGTCGGTTTACGAATTCTTGAGT